>JAQZBX010052328.1:0-19165 GCA_029593785.1 Cabassous unicinctus
AATTGTATAGAAACACCACTGATTTTTGTGTATTGATCTTATATTCTCACACTCTACTGAAATTGTTTATTAGATCTAGCAGCTTTGTTGTAGACTTTTAGGGACTTTCTAGGTATAAGATCATATCAACTGCGAATAGTGGAAGTTTTACTTCTTCCCTTCCGGTTTGGATGCCTTCTATTTCTTCCTCTTGCCTGACTACCCGAGCTAGAACCTCCAGCACTATATTGAACAACAGTGGTCACTGTGGCATCCTTGCCTTGCTCCAGACATCAGTGGGAAAGCTTTCAATCTTTCACTGAATACAAAGCCAGTGGAGGGTCCTTTATACAAGGCCTTCATCATGTTGAGAAATTGTCCCTCAATTCCTGTCTTTCGTAGTATTTTTATCAAGAAAGGATACTATATTTTGTCAAATGCCTTTTCCACATCCATCGACAAGATCATGTGATTTTTCCTCTTTGATTTATTAATGTGGTTTATTATTCTGCTTGATTGTCTTGTGTTGAGCTACCCCTACATGCCTGATACAAAACCCACTTAACCATGATGAACAATTCATTTAATGTGTTGTTGAATTCTAATAGCAAGTATTTTGTTGAGGATTTCTGCATCTGTATTCATTAGGGAAGTCAGTCAGTAATTTTCCTTTTTTTGTAATATCCCTATCTGGCTTTGGTATGTGGGTGATATTGGCTTCATAGAATGAGTTTGGTAGCATTCCTTCTTGTTCAATGTTTTGGAAGAACTTGAGTAAGATTAGTATTAAATCTTCTTTGAATGCTTGGTAGAACTCACCTGCAAAACCATCTGTTCCTGGGCTTTTCATTTTGGGGAGTTTGATGACTTTCTCAATCTGTTTATTTGTGATTGGTTTGTTGAGGTCTTCTATTTCTTCTAGAGTCAGTTTAGGTCATTCATATGTTCCTAGGAATTTTTTCATTTCATCTACATTGTCTAGTTTTTTGAAGTACAGTTGTTCATAGTATCCTCCTATGTTCTCTTTTATTTCTGTGGCATCAGTATTAATGTCCCTGTTTTCCTTTTTTATTTTATTTATTTGCATCTTCTCTCTTTTTTTATTTGTCGGTCTAGGTAAGGGTTTGTTGATTTTCTTATTCTTCTTGAAGAACCAACTTTTGGTTTTGTTAATTCTTTCTATGGTTTTTGTTGTTGTTGTTATTGTTGTTGTTGTTCTCAATTTCATATATTTGTTCTCTATCTTTGTTATTTGATTCCTTCTACTTGCTTTGGGAATAGGTTTTTTTTTTTATTTTAATATTTTTTTTATTTTTAAAAAGATACTTAGATTAAATAAATGTTACACAAAAATTGTAAGGATTCCCATATGCCCCACCTCCCACTCCTCTCACAACCTCCCACATAAACATCCTTCATTAGAGTGGCACATCACCTGCAACAGATACACACATCTTGGGGCTTTGCCACTAAGCATGAGCCATAGTTTACATTGTAGACCACACTCTCTCCCACACAGTGCTGCATATTATATGTGTTATATGATGATATAAAATGGCCTATATCTGTCATTGCAATGTCACTCAGGATAATTCCCAAGTCCCAAAAAAGCTCCTGTATTGCAACTGCTTTTCCCTCTCCCTGCCCCCAAAGCATCCGGGGGCCACTGGCTCCACATTAATGTTGTAATTACTTCCATTGTGTGAATAACAATATGTCTATAAGAGACCAGTAAGTCCACTCTAGTCCGTAGCTCTTCCCCCAATCCTGAAGAGTCTGAGATGGTGATGTCCACTCCACCTCCAAGTGAGAGGAGGCTTATATCCCATGGATAAGATGGATGGGATTATCCTGCCTGCAGCTACAGATTCTCTCCATTCCCTGGGATTTCCATTGTCAACATCATCATCTCCCCACCAGGTGTCCAGGGTGAGTCCATTGAGCTGTAGAGTAGGAGTTGTAGCTCCACCAAGATTCTGGGCCCAGCTGGCACATGGACTGGCTTTGGGAATAGTTTGCTGCTCTTTTTTTAGTTCCTCCTGCTGTGTAGTTAGGTCTTTATTTTAGCTCTTTCTTCTTTTTTAATGTAAGCATTGAGAGCTATACATTTCCCTCTCAGCACTGCCTTTGCTGCATCCCATAGGTTCTGATATATTGCATTCTTGCTTTCATTCGTCTCGAGATATTTATTGATTTCTCTTGAAATTTCTTCCTTGATCCTCTGTTTATTTAAGAGTATGTTGTTTACTCTCCATATATTTGTGAATTGTCTCTTTTTCCACCTTTCATTGATTTCCAATTTTATCCATTGTAATCAGAGAAAGTGTTTTGTATAATGTTGGTCTTGATGAATTTATTGAAATCTGTGTTGTGAAACAATATATGGTCTATCCTGGAGAAAGATCCATGAGCACTTGAGAAGAATGTGTATTCTGCTATTTGGAGGTACAATGTTCTGTATGTGTCTCTTAGGTTTAGTCCATTTATCCTATTATTCAATCTCTCTGTTTCTTTATTGATCCTCTGTGCAGAGGTTCTATCCAATGCTGATTGTGGTGTATTGAAGTCCCCAACTATTATTGTAGGAGTATATATTTCTCCCTTTTGGTTTGCCAGTGTTTGCCTCATGTAATTTGGGGCATCCTGGTTAGGTGCATATACATTTATGATTGTTATTTCTCCCTGGTGAATTATTACTTTTATTAATATATAATTTCCTTCCTTGTCTCTAATGACAGTTTTGCTTTTAAAGTCTATTTCATCTGATATGAGTATAGCTACTCCAGCTATTTTTGGTTACTGCATGCATGGAATAACTTTTTCCAGGCTTTCCCTTTAAGTCTGTTGGTATCCTTGGGTTTAAGGTGAGTCTCTTGTAGACAGCATATAGATGGCTCATATTTTCTTATTCATTCCACCAGTCTGTGTCTTTTGATTGGGGAGTTTAATCCATTAAATATTCAATGTTATTACTGTAAAGGCAGTTCTTATTTCACCCATTTTGACCTTTGAGTTTTATCTGTCACATTTTATTTTCACCACTCTTTTTATACTTTTAGTTACATTTACTGATATAATCTTCATTTCTAGACTCTGTTCCAAGCCCCTCTCTCCTGTCTTTTCTTTTCAAGCTGTAGCACTCCCTTTAGTATTTCCTGCAAAACTGATCTCTTGGCTACAAACTCTCTCAGTTTCTGTTTATCTGTGAATATTCTAAACTCACCATCATTTTTGAAAGACAATCTTGCCTGATATAAGATTCTTGGCTGACAGTTTTTCTCTTGCAATATCTTAAATATATCATAACACTGCCTTCTTGCCTCCATGGTTTCTGATGAGAAATCAGCACTTAATCTTATTGGGTATCCCTTATATGTTATGCATCGCTTTTCTCTTTTTGCTCTCAATATTCTCTTTGTTTTTGGCATTTGACATTCTAATTGGTATGTGTCTCGGAGTTGGTCTATTTGGATTTATTTGGATGGAAGTACATTGTGCTTCTCAAACATGCATCTCTATGCTCTTCAGTAGGTTTGGAAATTTTCTTCAAATATTTCTTCTACCCATTTCCCTTCTCTTCTCCTGAGACACCCATGACACCCATGACATGTATGTTTGCATCTCTTGTTGTCTTTTAGTTCCCTGATATCCTGTTCAAGTTTTTCCATTTTTCCTCCCAGGAACCAATGAAGCTTCTTCCACCTTTCCCCTCTGCCAGGGTAAGGACAGAGCCACAGCTGTGTGTAATAATCCAACTTCTGCAGGCCAGGACCATCTGTAGTTGTCCAGAGAGACTAATGAAGCTTCACAACCCTTACTTCCCTACCTGGGGTGGGGATGCACCTACAGGTGTGGGCAGCAATCTATGCCATGCAGGTACAAAATGACTGCAATTGCCCAGGTAGACTTATGTAATACCTGCCCCCTTCCTCACCTACCAGAGGTGGAGATAAACCCTCTGGAGTGCCCAATAATCTAATCTATGTGGACCAAATGTGCCTCAGTTGCCTGGAGAGACTGAAGGAATACTGTCCCTTCTGCCCTTTACAGGATGGGGATGGAACCACAGGAACCCAACAGTCAAGTTCATGCAAGCCAAAAGTACTTGCAGTGGCCCTGAGAGGCTGAGGAAAAACAGCCCCCTCCTATCCTATGGGAGGGAGGTGGAGGTGGAAATGGAATTGAAGGTGCTCAACAAACCAGTTTGCGTGGGCTGAAAGAGCCTGCAGTTCCCCAGGGAGGCTGAGGAAATACAGCTCCCCTCCTATCCTACTGGGGGGTGGGGTGGGGATAGAGCTACAGGAGTCCAAGTATTTAGTCTGTGTGGGATGAAAACACCTGCAATTACCAAGAGGTTGAAGAAACAGCAGCCTCCTCTTGTCTTATGGGTGTGGAGGGATGGAGTTGGAATAGAAGGTGCTCAACAAACCAGTTTGTGTGGGCCAAAAGTGGTTGCAGTTGCCCAGAGAGGCCAAAGATAACACAGTTCCTCTCCTATCCTATCAGGGTACAGGGATGGAGCCGCAGTTGTCCGACTATTCAGTCTGTGCCAGCCAAAAGGGCCTGCAGTGCTTGGAGAAGCTGGTGCAGGTCCCCCCAGCTTCTTCCCTGCTGGAGGTGTGCCTGGAGCCTAGATTAGGGCTTGCCATCTGATCTGGGTGGAAAGAAGCCAGTCCCTACTGTCACTGTGGTTTTCAATCAGCTCCACTTCCCCTCATGCAGAGGGCAGAGTTAAAATGGCAGCTACAGGCCTCTTTCCGACTTGGACAGATTCAAACTTTAGCTGTTCTTCAGATTATACTTTAGCCAGCCGAATTTACCAAACAGTAGCTGAAGTCAGTTACCGATTGTCTCTTCCTCTCTCCTTTTTGGGAAACGGAGCTTCCAATTCCAGCCACGAAATAGTTCCCAAGGCAGCTTGCACCACCAGTGGATGATGAGCACCAGCCTCCACAGTGTGGAATGCTCTACTCACGCAACTTCACTGCATTCTTTCAAGGATGTTGCAGGATGCTCTTCTGGTCTCCTGGGCTCCCCAAACAGGTGCATTAGATAGCACTATTTAGGTACATAATTATCCAAGCTGACTTGGAACACCGTACTCAGCCACCATCTGGCCCCCAACCTAGAATTCATTTTTGCCTCTGAAGTTAAAGACTGTCTCTGCCAGAAAGCATATAGTTGGATCTTTCTTTAAAAATCCTGTTTGACAATCTCTACCTTTTGATTCAAGTATTTAGTCCATTCACATTAGATGTAATTGTTGATATGGTTGGAATTACATCTACCATTTTGCTTTGGGTTTTCTACATGTCTTCTGGTTTTGCTGTAGTTGTTTTCTGTTCCTTCTTACTGATTTCTTTTGTGTTAAATAAGTATTTTAGGGTACCTTTTTAAATCCTCTGCTGAATTTTAATTACATATTCTAGTTATTTTCTTAATAGTTGCTCTGTGAATACAATATGCATCTAGATTTTTCCAATGGACTTCAAATTAATACTAACATTATTTTAGTGAAATATAGAAACTACACTCAAATATAGCTCTATTTCCTCTCAACTTTTTTTGCTTTTATTGTCATATATATTTCATATATTTTCTCTAAGCCCAACAATAGTTACAATTATCCATTCATACAGCTAAATCTTTTTATAGAGTTGTGAGAGGAAAAGAGAAAAATTATTTTATGTAGTGTTTTATATTTAACCATATATTTACTTTTTAAATGTTCTTTATTTCTCCTTGTGCATTCAAGTTACCATCTGGTGTCATTTACTTTCAGTCTGAAGACTTCCTTTTATATTTGTTCCTTATAAGGCAGGCCTCCTAAAAATGAAATATACCCTCACTTTTTAAAGATAGCTTTGTTAGATATAGAATTCTTGTTTGACAGTTGTTCTTTTTCACTTGAATATGTCACTGTGTTGCCTTCTGGCCTCTGTTGTTTCATATGAGAAGTTAGACGTCTATTTATTAATACTCCCCTGTCTTTTGCCTTTTTTCTCTTGCTCTTTTCAAAATTTTCTCTTTACATTTCAACAGATTGATTAATATATCTTGGTGTGTACTTTTTTGTATTTTTCCTACTTGGGGTTCATTGAGCTTCTTGGATATGGACATTATTTTCTTCATCTCCTTTGGGAATTTTTTTGGTCATTCTTTATTCACTTTTTCCTGCCTTTCTCTCTCCTCTCCTTCTTGAACTCCTATTACATGTATGATTGATATTGTCCCACGGATATTTGAGATTCTGTTAACCTTTCTTTGACATTTTTTCTCTCTGTTCTGCAGATTGGATACTTGTGATTTCTTTCAAGCATGTTGATTCTTTTTTCTGTCATGGCAAATTGGCTGCTGGATACCTCTTGTGAATTTTCCTTTCAAATTTCACGTTTCAGTTTCATAATTTCCACTCAGTTGCTTTATATGATTTATCTTCATTGAGACTTTCTGTGAGTCTTGTCATCATATTTTCCTTTTACTCTTTAAACATGGTTTCCTTTAGTAATATGAACATATCTGTAAGAGTTGCTTTGCAGTCTTTGTCTGCTAAACCCAACATCTGCACCCACTCAGAGACAGTTTTTACTGACTTTTTTTTCCTAAGTATGGGTCACACTTTCTGGTTTCTTTTCTTGTCCTATGTCTTACCTTTTTTGTTGCTGAAAACTAGACTTGACACTTTAACTGATATATCTTAGCAACTTTTGGATTTTGTTTTATTTCTCTGTCATTATGATTGTCACTGGATTTTATTTTTGTTGTTTTTATTTTATTTTATTTTTATTTTTTGCTTTGTTTTAGTCTTTTGGTGGGTTGCTTGGACTATTTCTGGTAATTCTTTTTTCTGGTATTCAGCCACTGATGTCTTTCCTCATTTTTATTGTTGTCCTTGTCTAACTCTTATTTTTATCGTTAAGCCTGACCTCTTGAGGTTCAACCCTGGGTCCGAATAGCTGAGTTAGCCACTCATTGGCTAGGGGTTAAGCACAAATACTTCAAAGGTAAGGCTTCCGCCTCTACCAATGGATCTGAGTGCTGTTTGGGTAATACATTAAAGTTCGGGCAGTTTTCAAATCTCTTCCACTTATTTTCTTTCCATCTGTCTCTCTTGCATCTCCTCTGTGCATTTGCATAGCTGCCCAGTCAGCCAGGGATGTGTGGAGAGCTTACTAACCCTCACTATAGTTCTCTCATTTCCAGAATCTCTCTTTTAAATATCTGGGTTATATTCTATTTTGCTGCTTGGCCCATCTAGGGACTAGGAGACCTGTAAGAGTTTCCCATTCATTGCTGGGTATGGGTTTCCACCCTCTGCTCCCAATCAATGCAGCCTTTTTCTGCATTGAAGCTACTGGTTTTCATGGTTAGCCTTACCCTAGAACTGCTTCAGGAACCAAGCTGGTGGCAAGATTGGAGCAACCTATAGCAACAACACCACACATTCCCTCTATTCTCACTTGAATTTTAGCAGTTTAAAAAAAAACAAAAAACTCTTCTCAATATATTGTTTGCCTTTAGTCAATTTCCAGTGCGCAGATATGGGTGTTTTTTGAAAATTTTGCCCAGCTGTTTCTTGGAGAAGGGATTTATCTAACTCTTCATTCTGCCATGCCAGAAAGAAGTCTCTAGGATATTATCTGAGGTGCATAGACATGCATTTCCCAGCATGCATTAGATAGGGACAAAGAATGTGTTCAAATGCCCACAGATGCCTTCAGTTAGGTTAAAAAATTTTAACCTAATTAAATGTTTTCAAATAATAAGATACTTATTTGCTTAGTCTTTAGAAAATTAAATTACTCATTTCCCTCCCTGGGGACAGGCTGTAAGTAGAGAAATATATTTAGAAATCTCCATGAGTGGTTCAGTCACACAAGGGAATCAGGTATCTCTCCTCTTAGTCTCATCTCATTTTGTTCTCCAAACTGCAGCAACCTCCTTATTCTTTGATGAGGAAATGCATGAATAACTTTGGCTCTTCTAGAAATTAAATTTACTTCTATGAAGTAAATATTTACCACCATTGAGGACATTCTACTTACTTTAATGAAAACAATTTCCAAAGAAAAATTAAAAAATGTGTTGCAAGTAACATACACACACACACACACACACACACATATATAATCATATAAACACAATTGGAATAGTAGCATGATATCTATTGTGTTAATTTCTGCATCAAGGATAACCTTCATTTGAATGTGTAACTCAAGGCATGTTTCTTAAAACATAAAAGTCAATATCATTACTTTATATTTTCTTCTGACATATTCTCATCGTATATGCCAATAAAAGGCACCGGACTGTGTTATTAGCCTTTTGAGGAGAAGGGGAGAATCTCTAAGATAATAAATCCATCTGTCATAATAATACAAGAGAATCATTCTTTATGTTCTCTGAAATGCTTTTTGATAAGCAAAGAGGTAGAGATATCAAACCAAATTTGTCTGTAAAAAAAGCCTTCTTAATTTTTCAAAGTTGGATCTCTTGAATGTGACCTCTAAGCCTCTAGTTAAAATTGTGGGTGATTAGAGACCTGTTATATCTAGGACTATCTTAATAAAGGGAATTATGGCCAGAAAATTGGAATCCTTTGTCATAGTAAGACTATAATTATTGTAATGATACATATTTACATGTAGCTATGAGAGAAATGCTTCCTAACATAGATAATTGTGACAAGTGTAGTTTGAATAATAATGAAGAGAAGGCCCAAAACTTTGATGAATCTCTTCCTTACTCAGTTTTGAAAACATAGCAGTAAATTATAGATTCTAAAAGGAATTGTAGTTTAATAAAGTTTTCTCAAACTTGGCTAAAGGTCAATTTGACTTAAGTAATACTCACTTTTTAAAAATGCAGTACAAACAGAAAGGATCTTTTAGAGATCCTTGTGATGCAGATTTGCTTAATGGTTATTAAAACATCTATCTTGAATGTAAAATGGTGCAGCTACTGTGAATAGCAATATGGCAGTTCCTCAAAAATTTAAATATAGAATTACCATATAGCCCAGCAATTCCACTTCTAGGTATATACCCAAAGAAAATGAAAGCAGGGTCTCAAACAGGCACTTGAACACCAATGCTTAAAGAGCATTATTCACAATAGCAAAAGCTGTCCAACAACAAACGAATGGATAAACACAATGGGGTATATGCACACAGTGGATCATTGATCCATAAAAAAGAATGAAGTTGTGAGACATGCAACATGGAAGAACCTTGAATATATTATGCTTCATGAAATAAACACGGTGTATAAGAACAAGTACTGCATGACATCACTTATAAGAGATGTCTAGAAATAGCATATTCACAAGATAGAAAATAGATTAGATACTGTATGGGAGAGAGGGAAAGGGGAAGTGTTTGTTTGAAAAATTTGTAAAACCAAACCAAAAAAACACATTTCCTTTCATAGGCCCTCCACTAACACATTGTAACTCTCCAACCTGTGTTTACAACATACTTCAGTGATTTGCCTTAAGGCCTTAAACCCCATTCAACTTTGACCCAGTGATGATAAAAACATCATCTTTATTTACCCTACTATAATATTGTAAGAAAAAATGATAAGCATTAAATATAAAGTTCTTTAGAAGAAACACACCCTTTGAATTGAAAATGTCAGTGATGTAAATGCATTTTTAAGGGGAAATGAGAAATAGAGTATTCATATCAGGATACAGTTCAGCTATCTATTGCACATCCTATTGGGGAACAATGACAAAATGTGTCACTAAAATCCAAAGATGAGTCCAACTTTTATTTTAACCTATATTTTAAATATTTTTTCTAGCGGATCATTTCACAGCATTTCCTAAAAACAGAGAAAACATAACTGAAACTTAGGTAGCCTAGGGTATATCATGAGCTCGTGTAGAAAGAAACTGTGCCTCATAAGAATAAATGAAGGCTTACAAAGAATACATGATATATCATGGGGTCTACTGAGTTTCAGTTTGCTGAATTTTTAAGTTATATTTCCAAAACAATAACAAAAGGCATTGTGTTTGTTTAAGAAACTGTACCTGTTAAAATCATTAGCAGGGCGAGAGACACTCTGTCCTTATGAATAAAGAACAAAAACGTCAGAGTTTAGTGGAAGCTGGTACAATGCTGTATGTAGCTGTTGCTTTTATTTGGTTAGAGGAAGTAGACAGAAGAGGAAGTAAGACAAAGGCCTCACTGTGAAAAGTTGCTGAATGATCTTGTCTGGACTCATATTTAATGAGTGTTGTGTTCTCATTCACGTGTGGAGAAAACAGGAATAGCTATTATCTTGGCTTTCTCTGGAAGTTGGAACTGGCTGAAGTTCCCAGAAGGAAAGGTGCTTTGCTCCTAGATATGAAAATCTCATTGTGGAGCATGTACCTGTCATCAGAGAAATGTTAGAATGTGTTAGGAAAAATAGCCTCTGTCCAATTAAAAATTAATCTACAAACCAAGAGGTACATGGTGTACAGTGGTGTTAATTGAAATATGTCCCATTTGCATGGTTAATCTGAGTGTTCAGTAAGATTTCATGTTGTACCACAAATGAATTTGTAAGTAAACTATAAACCAACCTACAGTGGCTGCTGTATGTTAGGGGACAAATAATTAGAAATTGCATGTTTGGGAAGGTTAGAACTACCAGGGGATGTGCTAGAAGTTAGTGTAATCAAAAGGAAGTTTGTGTAATCAAAAATCAGAATATGTGAGCTAGCTAAGGGAAAATCCTTGAGAGTTAAAAGAAGTATATTTAGAAACAGAATACACATTGCTTGGGATCTTATAGCCTTACATAAGACATCACCCATAGAAGACCAGATGTTAAAATATAGATTTAAGAATGATGTAGAAGACATAAAGAGGCATTTCGGTGAGGCTTAGTAGAGGAGGGGGTGGGGACGAGGTGGGGGTGGGCCATCTCTAACTTGAGGTGAGTAAAACCACAGAAGTTAGCCATCTTTCCAGCAAAACATCTGTTGCTCTATTTACCCAGGTTAGGTGTTCTAATATGGTAGATTTTATGGAACTTGACTCTTATGTTTCTTCTAGAGAAAAAGAGGAAAATTCAAGCCATTGAGATAGATTAGTCAATTGTTGAGCCTCTTCTTCTAGTACTTTTGTTTTGCCTCCCTTTAAAATATCATTTGATAGCAGGCCACCCAAAGAGTTAAGTAAAATATAAACTCCCTACAGGTGAACTTCAAGGATTGTCATGTGCAGGACACTCTCCCTTTGCATTCAAGCCTCTTGCTCCCTCCTCACCACCCTCAAGCCTCAGCAGCCTCTTTCAATTTCTCAAGAGCCAGATGGGCTTTCCCACCTCTGGGCCTTTGCACATTCCTTTCTTTATGCCAGGAATGGTTTCACCCTTCGCTTGGCTGGTTCCTTGTCAGCAACTGGGTCTCAGTTTTAATTCCATCATTTGTTTGTCCACTTGTTTATTTTCTGTCTTGTTTGGCGAAATCATCTTATGCTGAGTTTCTCAGAAGCAGACTCTGAAATGAGTGATATTCTAAATGATTTACTAAGAAAGTTCTCCCTGGGAAGACCAGCAAGAGGATGGGGTCAGCAAGACGAAGAAGGGCAGAAGGTCAAGCAAGGGAATGACTTTAGGTGAAGTTCCACAGATGGTAGACTCCTCCTGATCCCACAGGGAACTCTGGAGCGTACATTTACGGTGGTGACTGTCCAGGCTTTGCTGCCTCCACAACAGATCTGTACAGTGAGTGGGTAGCAGCCTCCGGAGTGAGAAACAGAGACATAAGCTCCCAGCTAGATCTCCAGTTCTGAGCTCAGAGCTCAGCACTGAGTAAACACTTAATTACTGTGTGTGCAACTGATTGATGACATCTTAGATGACTCTATCAGAGGAGAAACTTAAGATAGATTTCATGCTTTTTGTTTGTTTGTTTTAATAGGAGTGAAACCAAAATCTGTTTGAGCATCCAGGCACCTTTAGAGCTTTCTCACTGAGAATCTTATGTGACCTTGAGGTTGGTTAGTAGAGCACTTAAAGGAAAGTCACCTTAGATTAAATGCAAGAAGCAGAAACGGAACTCAGGCCTCCTCACACATGGCCAGCTTCTTAGTAGCTTTGCAGTAATATCTGCATATTTTGTTTTGGGGGTGACTTGATTAGTGACACATTTTCAATTGCTCTTAAGAAACATTCAGCACCAGGTTGAAACTCAACAGCAGACTGTGCTTTTCACAAACCACAAAACAAAGACAGACTCAAAATAGGAAACAGAAAGAACATGTACTTGAAGAATATTATTAATGGCATGCCACTGGTAATTTATTAAAAAAGAAATAATTTTAGCAGGATGGACCTTACTTTGTATGCTATAAAGCAAGAAGCAGCAGCAGAAAAACTGGAGAAACATAAAGACAGTGGGAAACAGGGGTCAACATGCATTCTCTCACAGGGCCCTGCCATCCATTCTGACCCTACATCTTCACCCTGGTGCCTGAGTCCTCCCAGCCCTCAGTTCAGACCCCACGTCCTGAGCCACAGCTTCTGGGGATTTTAAACATGTTAATGAAGAAACTAGACCCCAAACCAATTACAAATTATCTGGGGTGGGGCAGGTTATCAATATATTTTTTTAAAACTCTGCAGGTGATTCTAATTTAAGAACCACTGGTCTCAGAAGTTAGTCAATGCCATGATCTTAAGACCAACTCATATTCATCATTCCTTGTTATTGTATGAATTGCTGGGCATGGTCTGAATATATATGGGAGTAATCACCAACCTTCACACAGGGTTCTCGCAGTATGTCCCACGGCACACTTATCCTGCACACACACCCCCACACACCACTTGGAAATTCTCAGTGCTCCTAAGGAAGCCACAGCCCCACAAGTCCTACAGATTAAAGTGAGACAAAATTCACCTCTCTGACTTTGTTTAATGTAGTGATTCATGGATTTATTTGACCCTAAATCTTTTTCTTTTCAAAATATTATTCATTTCGACTTCTCAAACCAGTATGTCACAGAATTGGCTGGGGATTGAATCATGTCCCCCCCAAAAGGCATGTTCAGGTCCCAACTTCTAGTCCTGTGGATATGAACCCATTTGTAAATAAGACCTTTGAAGATGTTACTTCAGTTAAGGTATCGTCCATCTGAATCAGGTTTGACTTTCATCCGAATTACTGGAGTCTGTTATAAGTACAGTGAAAGTCAGACAGAGATTGAGAAGCCACAGGTAGCAGCCCGAAGCTGGAAGTCATTGGAACCCAGAAGAAAAAGAAAAAGATACCACCATGAGATGGAAAGACCAAGGAACCCTAAAGATTGCCTGCTAGCCAGAAGATACTGACCTGGGGAGAAAGCAAGCCTTCTAGTCTCTGCAAACACGAGCCAATGAATTCCTGTTGTTAAGCCAACCCATTGTGTGGTATTTGTTTTAACAGCTGGAATACTATGATGATGACTTTGGGAAACATTACTTTCCTAGTTGACCCCACGCAAATTGGTACCATACGGGATAGAACTGAGTGGAAACAAAGCCCATGGTGACAATGAACAAGTTCCTCTGGAAAATACATCTTGTGAAGTCACAGGAGCTAAACCAGAGTCCTGATAGTTTGCACAGGCTCGGGAAGGCCACTGTCATTTTCTTTGAACAAGATGGAGAACATGGTAGAGGCCAAGAGCAAGTGCACCATGGCAGTCTGAGCTAAGAACAGAGAGCAAAGGGACTGACAAACAGTTTGCCATCATTATCATTGTTTGCTGAATGGAGCTTTGACCAAAATGTAAGGCAACATGTCAAATGCCTGGGAAATGTCCCAGGGAGGGGATTGGGCTGATAGAATGTGGTTGAGTGAATCTCACAGTGAAAGAACTATCCGTCAACCAAACGACTTTCCTAAAACTTGTCAAATTTAATGTGCACGTGAATCACCTGGGACCTTGTTAAAATGGAGATCCAGGAAGTCTGGGGCAGGGGCTGGGAGTTCCACTTCTGATGTGCAGATGCTGCTAGTCCAGGACCACCCTTTGAATATTGACAGCTTAGAGCATCCATGGTGAGTGATACAGATAGCTTCTTCTTGTTCCACTCCAGGGACTGAGATGGTACAACACACACCTCTCCTGAAAACATGTCCCTCCTTAAACCTTTTGGCCCAGGATGGCCCGCAGCAGTTGATATGACTTACATGCTCCCTCACGTTCCATGCTCAAGGCTGTTGTTCTCTGGAAGAAGCACTCCCAATGGCACCAGTCTTCCTGGTAGGACATTATTCTCATCCCTTCACCATCTTAGATATTCTGGGTTCCTCTTGAAATGAGCCAAGAAATGGATCATGCAGAAGTGATCCAACCCATGTCAAGCAGAGTACAGTCTCCTGCCTCCTCCTTCTTTCCAGATCCTTTGCCCTTGAGGCTCTCAACCTGGATATGCCTCCCCTCTTCTGGGGTCTGTTGTTTGTGTCCCTATGTGGGTGGAATCTACCTCACTTGCTTTGTTTCTCCAATATCACTTGGCTCTTTCTACAAGGGAGATGTGGGGGAGGAGTGCCATGTACTGTTTCACACTCAGCCTTAGGGATGGCATCTAATGGTTTGGAAGGGTTGAAGTGTTAGGGTGTAACATACAATGAAATCCTTTGTACTGTGTCTGTGGGCTTCTAGAAAGGCAGCACATGGTCCAGTTATGGAAGACATAGTAGAGATATTTACCTGGCAGCTGCTGGGTCTTTCTTACAGGCTTGATCAGGGGGGATTAAATGTGCTCACATAATTCTCTCTTCTTCATCAGCATATTGGGAAGGTTTATTTCAGTCAGAACTGTCCTCCTTGTCCCATCTGTCCATAGTCTGCATGGGCATGCAGAGAGCAGTGAGACCATCAGCTCCTAGGATGCTGGGACCTTGGGAGGCTGTCTCTTTAGTGGGGCTGCTTCCAGGCTGCCTCTTTAGAATCCCTTCTTAACTCCTGGACTCCCAATCAGCCATGCCAGATACTTTAGTTTGCTTGGGTGCCCAAGCAAAGACCATTCAATGGGTTGACTTAAACAATGGGAATTTATTAGCTCATGGTTTTGAGGCTAATAGAAAGTCCAAATCAAGGTGTCATCAAGGTGATGCCTACTCTTCAAAAACTGGCATTCTGGGGATGGCTGCTGCAATCCTTGTTCCTTGGCTCCTCTGTCACATGGCAATGCACATGGCGGCCTCTACTGGCCTCTCCTTTCTCTTCTGAGTTCGTTTGACCTTCAGCTGCTTGCTTCCCATGACTTTCTTTCCATCTGTCTGAATCTCATTCCACTTACAAAGGACCCCAGTAATAGGATTAAGCTCCATCTGATTGATGTGGGCCACACCCTAACTGAAGCAGCCTCATCAAAAAGTCCCATCTACAATGGGGTCACACCCACAGAAATGGATAAAATGTAAGAACTTGTTCTTTCTAGGGTACATACCGCTCCAAACCACCACACCAGTCTTCAATCTTGGGAAGATCAGCACATAATATAAAGATGCTATTTATGGGTTTTGAAATAAGTTTGAAAGACCCCACTGCCAAACAAAGGCAAGACAGGTACTGTGAAAATTGCTATGGATCCATAAGGAGCATATGGGATTTTCAAAACATGATAAATAAGGGATTCCTGAGCTTCCATAAACACTCAACCTGTGCTATCAGAAGTCAAAAGACAAAAGTACCTATAGCATTTGGTGTAACTCTTAGGGTGAGATTCTCCAGCCTGGGGATGGAAAAGATAGCAGTTACTTTTCCCTGCACTCCTCCTTTCTAAGGTTTGCTCCACCGTAAACCTGCTGGCTGGAGTGGTGCAGTCGAGCTCCATCCACTTTCCAGTTCTTCCTTATGCCATTTTGCTAGCCACCTAGTCTGCTATTTGATAAATTGGGGTTCTCTGAAATGGTTTAACTCCATAACATAATTTTAAAAGTCAAAAAAACTGAGGGACATGGCAGGTTTATCTCCTCAAGTAAAAAACAATCATATCTACTAGCTCATCACAAATCCTACAAATCCTACTTATGAAAACTGCCTCACCCTGTTTCAGGATACAGAAAGTGTACACATGCTGCACAAGCCAAAGTACTAAAATTAAAATGAGTGCTTATTGGTATCAGAAATATAAACTAGATAAATTGTTATTTAGGAGTGCTGGAATTTCTGCACATAGCAAATTATCCCCTCTCTGTACTCTTAGCTATGATCGGTCCACATAGGGAGAATAAGTATATAGGGCAAAAAAGCAAGAAGAAAAGATTCTGATATCAGGCAGTATGTGCCAGGAAGAGTGACTGATATGTTCTATTTGCTTTCACATGTAATGCTTTAACCAGTCTTATCAGCAAGGTGTCCTTATCCCTGCTTTGCAGATGAGGGATTGGGGCTCTAGCCAGTGGTTTTTCATCTTGGCTGCATATTAAAAGCATATATAAAATGATAACAAATAAAGTAACTTATAAAATATCTGAGGCCCAGATCATCAGTGGCCCAGGCATCCCGAGTCCTGCAGCCCCTAAGTGAATCCTTGGGGACAGCCAAGATTGCGGCTATTGGTAACTTGCCCAAGGTCACATGGCTGGGAAGAGAAGACCAAATGTTAACTCCAAACCCCTGCTTTTGCTATTCAACCATAATGACCAGCTTGCATCTTAAGGTCATGTTGATGCAAATTATCTAAATCATAAGCAGAGAGCTGATGCTGGATATATGTGGATTATTAAATAAGGTCAATTGTAAATATGTGGCAATGGATGGAGTGGATGGTAGCACATTATAATGAGTGTAAGAAACACTGCTGATTTATGGATGTGATTCTGGCCGAAACGGGTAGTCTAGGGAGGTTAATGTTAGTTGGAGGACAGCTGGAGGATAATTTGGGGACTGCATAAGAGTGATTTTGGTGATAGATGAAGATTGCAGTTAATAATATAAATACAGAAATCTTTTTCTACGTCAAGGTGTTAAAACTATGGTGATACATGGGAAAATACAACTAATGTAACTTACAGACTATAGTTAACAATAATATTGTAATATTTTTGTATCAAAAGCAAAGGCCAAAGAATATGGGGTTTAGTTTTATGAGATATGAATATGATTAAGCATTTTTTTCTTCTTTTTCTTCATCAACAATGAGAACTTGATCATGTCTTTTAACCAATCTATGCACATCTGTGCATCTTTCTGAATACTGGAGGAACAGTTGAGTTTGTTTTTAGGATTAGATGATATAAAAGTGCCTGGATAGAATTTTTGAAAGTAATGCTTCCATAACTTGTTATGCTGCATTGTGTTTGTTATTTTATTTCTTTAGTTTGAAATAAAATTTACTAAAAAGAGAAACAGAACCCCCAGTTTCTATTAAAAATACTTTTTTGGTAACTGTTACTTCAGAAAAGAATTCTAAACTAATATTGAACGCCAGTAAATGACGTGCATGCTGAAGTGTTTAGGGGGAGTGTACCAATGTCTTTGAAATACAGCAAAAAAAAAAAAGACAGACTGAGGGATGGACAGAAAGATGAACAGATGGGTGAATGTATGTATGATAAAATCAGTACAGCAAAAATGCTAATAGTAGCATTGAAGAGATGGATATATGAGCATTCATGTTGGTACAAGGAATAAGAAAGGTATTGTCTTCGCACCATTTATTCATCAATCCATTTTTAACCTAATGTTTTAAAATGATCATATACTAGTTTCAATGACTTATTTCATATTTTAGAGTTTATATTGACAGGCAAAGGTAATATTCTACCTTGAGTTCATTTACATGAGCAAATGTGTAGTGACATTGCTCTGAAAAAGAAATGGGCCATTACATTTAATTATAAGATGTAAAAGTATAAAACTTTTAGAAGAAAATCTCTGTAACCTAGAGTTAGGTGAAGAATTCTTACACAAGACATCAGAAAGAGAATCCATTAAGTGAAAAATAGGTAAATTTGACTTCATCAAAATTAAAAACATTTCACTTGCAAAAGACACTGTTCAGATAATGAAAAGACAAGCTGCAGACTTGGAGAAAAATATTTTCAAATCACATGTCGGACAAGGAATTGTATCCAGAATATATAAAGAACTTTCTAAATTCAAAAGTAAGAAATCAAACAATCCAAATTAAAAGTGGGCAAAAGTTTTGGACTTCACCAATGAGGATATAAAATGGCAAATAAGCACACAGAAAGATGTTCAACATCATTAACTGTGATAGAAACTGGAAACAAACCAAATGTCTTTCAGCAGATAAATGGATAAACAAACTGTGGCACTTGCTTATCATGGAATTCAACTCAGGAATAAAAAGGAATGAACTATTGTTATGCCCAACAGCTTGGGTGAATCTCAAGGGTATTATGCCGAGTAGAAAAGGTCAGTCTCAAATATTTTATGACATTCTCAAAAAGATACCGACAGAGAACAGCTGAGTGGTTGCCAGGGTTGAGGACTGGGGACAAAGCATGAGGGAGGTTTCGGAGGTGATGGAGCATTTCTGCATCTGATTTTGAGTTGGTTATGTGAGTCTATGCATGAAATACAATCTTCAGAACTATTCACCATAAGTGAAAAAGCAAAAGGGAGGCCATAGATGAACCAGTGAAATTTAATTAAGGGCTCTAATTTCGTCAGTAGTATGCTAACAAATCCAATTTCCTAGTTTTGATCATTGTACTGTGGTTATATAAAAGGTAAGCTGAGGGTACATGGGAACCTTGTGTTCTTTCTTTGCAATTTCTACAGGAATTCTGTTCTATTTTGAAATTTTCAGGAGTCTAAATTAATATATATGGGGTATATAGTTATGTATTATGTGGTCATTTTTAGTGAACTTTAACATTCTTCCTGGAGAATTCAAACTGCAGTAACCAAAAATACAACTTAAGTATATGTTTCTCTTTGAATAGAACAGAAAATTTTAGAACAGTGAAGAAAACTAGAAAATTAGTGATTTTAAAAAATGGCTGATGGGGCTCCAAAACATCTGATTAACCAAGATGTCCCAGCCTGTCATTTCTGTATAACTAAAGTTTACTATAATTGGATTTTACACAGAGGCAAACCGGTTTGAAGATACTCTTATTTGTACACATGGGGGAGCCCACCTGAACTGTAGATACCTCCAGATTTGTGGGTCAGTGGGGAGGGCATAGGAGATGTGGGTCTGTGGTCCAAGACCAGCG
>JAQZBX010052329.1:0-19152 GCA_029593785.1 Cabassous unicinctus
ATCTTTTTTTTTTTTTCCCTAAGAGTCCCAGAGAATGGGAAATTGTTCCTGTAAATCTATACTTTTAAATGTGGGGGAAAAAAAGAAGAAGCCTATTCCTGTGCCCCAACCCCCAGGTGTGCTGACTCAGTAAGTCTGGATTAAGGTCCAGGCACTTGTACTTTTTGAAAGCACCTAGCTGGGTTTCAGACACAGCCATGGTTGAGTCCCTCTCAACAAGATACTGGTCATTAGGTGATTACTGAGGACCAACCTGAATCTGAATTTCTATGATGTACAATGAAACATTTCTCTCTCTCTGATAATGAAAGAGAAAAAACATCCTACAGTTGGCTCTGTTAGCCTGTCTAGTACACTTAGGCAAATATTTGATTTTCAGTACCAAACATAATGTTAGTGTTTTAAATCCATATTTTATTTTTCTCCTCATACTCACCATTGATAAATGAGAGATTGAGTGAGACCCTAGTGACTCCACTCCATTTCTGAAATGAATAGAAAGGCATCAGAAATGCATGCCTGGCTAAGTCATCAATAAGGTAAAAACATGTTCCCTGTGGATTTCAAAATAGATATCTATTTCAATGGGAACATCCTGCGTGGCCTTTGTGGAGGAAAGGGGTCATTCTGACTATTTAATTAAGAGAGCTCATTGTTCGCCCTCCAAACTCACTCACCAAATCTTAACAAGAGCATGTCTGCCACCTAGTGTTCAAAGCTAGTACAAAATTCCCTCAGCATTCACAGAAAAGTAGCTCCTCTCCACAGCTATGGTCAAATCAGGAATGCTTGGGTATAATAGGGAAAGGTATTGTTTCTAGTTAAAAACCTGTGAAAACACAAACACCTGCACTCGTTACTCACTCACTAGAGACTATAAAAATCAATCAAAAAAGGTCATGATCCATTTGCCTGACCCTCATTCTGACAACTCAAAATACACTTTTGCAGAGCCACATTCTTGTAAGCAATGATATGTGGTTTTTCCATTTGTGTTTATAAACTTGAGAATTTTTGCTCTTCACTGGCCGGTGGTAGTCAGCCCAATTACAGTAATTAAACTTTCAACAAGAGGATAGCAGTGGGGACTGCCATATTTTGGTGCTGAAATTCATATTTCACAAAATACAGTTCACATCAACATGTTCCATCCCTACGAAATGACTCAGACTCACAGCTCAGTCTACTTAACACCCCTTTCTCCCCAGGTGATAATGACAAAGACACTCATTCGTTTACCTGGGTTTACTCAGCTGGAAAATGATAAGCCTAAATTTACTCACAAGGAGCTGTTAGCTATTACATGCAGGGATAAAAGGTTTTATAGAAGCAAAGATACAGACATATCTTATGTTGTATAAATGCCCTTTCCCACAGCTATGTAAGAGCCATATTATAGCTAATGTGATTAGAGATGGGTCACCAGGTAATGGATCCAGAGGGAAAAAAAAGACTATGGGGATAACCAGCACTTTCTCATTGCTCCACCTCAATAGTGCAATCTGTCCTCTTTGCAACACTCCCAAATCAGAGATAAAATAGCTATGACACTCTGGGAACAAAAAAGGGGCTAATGGCCACCATGGGAAGCAATTCAGCCATCACAGTGGAACTAATCTAACCCTGACCCTTCCTTTTGTCAAAGGGAAACTGGCATCGATCAAGCATCTGTGCTTTACCTACCTTATTACTCCCATTTTACCAAAAAGATAGCATCAACTATCTGACCCCAAAGTCTATGCTCTTTCCAATACCCTTTGAGATTGGGAGGATCTAAGGCCTCCCTAATGTCCAGGGAATCCCAAGGTTCCATTTATCCTTGGCACCATGACCCAGCTTTTACCTTGGTTCTAGGCACTAGAGGGAAAAAAACAGTCTTTGGGAATTCTAAACCAATATTCATGTAATTGTGTGTGTGTGTGTGTGTGTTTGTGTGGTCTGGCACCAATACTTTCATGATCTAAACCATATGACCAAGAAGGTCACTCAAAATCCTTTTACCTCATGCCAGGATTTTAGTAATAGCCTTCCAATTGATATTCTTCATACCATTAGTGTTTCCTCCCAATCCAGTATACCCTAAATTGACTTTTCTCCATACCTACTTCATCTTACTACTTTCAGGCTTTCATATTTCTCCTGTACTTCAAGATAAAACCCAAACTACTTAATGTAGCATTTGAGGCTTTCCTCAAGTTCACTTCAACTTAAAAGTTCAGACTATTCTGCTCCTCCATTTCATGAATCTTTCTTTCTACTCAGTCTCATGTTTCTACTTAAAAGAAAAATGCCCTTTCATTTACATTGCTCTGCTCCTTCACCTACTATATTCCCCAAATCCGGAGTATCCTTGACAATCTTTCTGCACGTCCAGATGCTTTCCACATTTTCTAGTCTCAGCTTTAGCAGCACCTCTTTATGAAGCCTTTCTCATGAAGTCAGCTCTTAATGTGACTCTGACCATGGAACTCCTTCCAGTCCTTATTGTTGTCATCACTCATTGAAGGAATTCATGTGTGTGTTTATGTTCCCAATACACTGATGCTCCCTTGGGACAGAGACCATTTGTCCAATTCAATTTTAAAATACATTTATTGAGAATCTGTTCTGTGCTAGGCACTGTATTTTGTGCTATTTTATACTTATTTCAACTCCTGACCTAACATCTGACAGACACCTGGGCTTAAAGTACATTCAAGAAATATTTGTAGAAGAAAGAAAGGAAAGTAATACTTTTGAAAGCATACACTGAACCAAGCACTGTGGTAGATGTTTTAACAGGCATCATTTTTTAAATTGAAAAAGCCACCCTAGAAGGTAGGTGTGATGGTTAGGCTAATGTTTCAACTCAGCCAAGTAACTGTGCCCAGTTGTTTGGTCAAGCAAGCACTGGACTAATTTTAATACAAGGACATTTATGGACTATAGTTACCAGTGAGTTTACTGCATAGATAGCTGATTATATCTACATCAACCAGGAAGACTGCAGTCAGCAATGAGTGACACTTTATCCAATCAGTTGAATGCCTTATCAGGGAAAGCGATTTCAGCATTCAGAGAGAATTTCCCAGATCATCTTTGGACAGTCAACATCTCCCAGAAACTCATCAAGGACCTTCACTGGACTTTCAGCAGAGCCCCTGGTTTGCAGCCTGCCTGCAGAACCTGGACTTTTGCACCCCCACGGTCATTCTGCCAGTCATTTGCTCCTTTTCCCCCTGCTCCACCCAAGAGAAAAGGAATGACTTGCCATGGTTGGGTAAGTGTGGGGAAGGCGACTGCCTGAACTTTGGGACCTGGTTCCTGCTCTCTCCTGAGCATACCTGCTCACAAGTGGAGCATCTTGTCCAATCTGTTCCTGCGTCCATGCTACAGTTCCCCTAACATGGCTCAGACTCTCTTCTAGGCTTCTCTCTTGGTCTATGACTCTTGTCTATCTAAACTTCAAGGGCTATGAGCAGGCTAGGATCCTCCCATTGCATCCATCTTACCCCACTCTTTCCACAGGAAAGGGTCATGGTCAAGATTTGAGTATAGGCAAAAGAAGGTTCCTACATAGGCAACAAAATAGATCCTGCATTTTAATTTCCACCTGGTTCATGTTATTGACAGATATCTCCTGTTGATTCTGTTTCCCTAGAGAACCCCTTGGTACTGGGAGTGGTTCTTGAGGAACAGAGTCTTAAACATGGGATGTCTGAGGTGGTTCTGGGAGTTTTGCAATTGGCTCTCTACTCTAATTGGACTCAAGGGTACTAATGACTCCCTTTCCAATAATGAAGAGGCCACTAACAGTCCATGGCGTGAGTTAGCAATGGAGATACACAAAATATCATCACATGATTCCCCTACTTCCACACTTATAAGAAGCAAGGATCTGGGTGAGAGTGTTTTCAACACTTTAACAGAGTTTTGTGGAGTCAAAAGGTATAATGATGCTGATTGGCTCCTCCTAGATACTCTGGATACAGTTACAAAAGAAAGAGATGAGCTAAAGGCTTCAAATTTGAAACTTAAATACCACATGAATGATGTGAAAGTTGCTATGTGTCCCCTGAAAGAAAATCTTGTTTCCTGTAATCACAGACTTGAGATAGCTGAGAACCAGACTCAGACTCTCATTGTACCAGTAGCAGAGTTACAAAGAAAATTAAAATCTCAACCCCGCAGGGTTTCTGCAGTTAAAGTGAAAGCATTGATTGGAAAGGAGTGAACCCAGAGGACTGGGATGGAGACATATGGGATGATGATAATATTGGTGGGGACACTGGAACCCTAAATTCTGCTGAGACTTTACCAGATAAAGCTGCCGTGGCCTGCCCTGTGGAGACCACACCTTGTCAACCTTGTATCACCCAGCCTCCAACCTGCCCCATGGAGTCTGGACCTCCTCCCAGCCCTGAGGCAGGTACCAGCCAAACTCCAGCATGCACTGCCCAGCCTCCAGTCTGCCCTGAGGAATCTGCCTTCCAACCCCTGCCTGAAGAGATTAATCCTGTCTCACCAGAAGAAAATACAAAGGAAGGCCCTGAGGTCAGTAGCTTGCAAGACATTTCTAATCCTTCTCCTTAACCATCTCTACCACCCCTCTTGTCTTCCAGACCTATTACTAGACTAAAATCACAACAAGCCCCCAAAGGTGAAATACAAAGTGTGACCCATGAGGAAGTACACTATACTCTGAAAGAACTGAGTTTTCCAACTTATATAGACAGAAATATGTGTGGGAATGGATACTAACGATATGGGATAATGGTGGAAGGAATATAAAGTTGGATCAGGCTGAATTTATTGATATGGGTCCACTAAGCAGGAATTCTGGATTCAATGCTGTAGCTCTAGGGGTTAGAAAGGGCTCTAACAGTTAACCCTGACTAATACAGTAGGTGTTATTTCCCCAGTTTTGCAGATGAGAAAGACTTAAGCAATTGTTTAAGACCTTAAACAATTTTCTAAAGATTATCTAATACATGGTCAAGTTTAGATCAAAGCTATTGGTTCCTGTCTCCAAAATAATGTTTTTTTCTAGTATGTTGAAGAGCTACCCTGTCTTTACCACAGTTAAGTACTTCTCTGACTTATTCCCATAACTATGAAATGCAGAACACAAGCACACAAGAATTCAAATAAATTGATGAGATCCCATGACTGAAAATCTCTCTTTGGGGAACAACTGAGCCTTCTAAACAAATGCCATTTTGTGAGGTGAATTTTTCCTTTTGTCATCAGGCTGTCCCATAAATCAGTTGGTGCATCTGAGCCTAAGCTATAAAATAGATGATGCAAACTTGTTATGATAGAGTAGCTTGAATTTACATGAAAATAATATGTTTGAACTTTTAAGAATGTGGTTGTATGAAGAAAACTTTGGTAAAAATCAAGCTTCTGGATTTAACTACCAGCTTATGGGAAATCTGGGGTATAGAAAAAAGCCAAGCAAAGCTGAGGAATCAGTCAGACAAATCCAGAACATGGGCCATTTTTTTTTTTTTTTTTTTGGACAAATGACCCAATTTTTGCAATAGATCAATGGCATAACAGTCAGTGGCTGAGATAGGACTGAACTCAGGCAGTCTGCAGTGGATTCTGGAATCTGGGCTCTTAAACACTACAAATTACACTGCCCTTCACAGCATAACATCCTACTTCTCCCTTGACTGTTAGCTTACCTTCTTCCCAATAGGAAAAACAACAACAAAAAATCAATGTGATACCATTTAAATTTAAATAAGAAACTCAACAACTTCACTTTCCTCCAAAAAAAAAAAAAAAGACCAGAAAGCCATTTTAGAAATGTCTAATTCTTAGTGATATAAACACTCCTGACAGATGGTTCCTGAAAGCACAGCTTAGTGTTATGATGGGTAATAAAACCAGAAAACCATTTCTGGGCCTCCACCACTGAGATCAGCCACTTGTAGTGGCTGCAGTGGCTCTAACAAAGAATGTACATCATCATCTCATGGCCATTGTCCTTCTCCTGGTTACATGATATGACCAATGCGTAATAATTGAAGTTCCTTTCTTCGAGTTTGGACAATATTTGTAATAATGTATCCAGATGTTGATTTCAACATTTGCAAACATTCAGTTTGTCAAGCAATTTAAGACAAAAATAAAAGACAATCTAAATTGGTGACTAACCATTTTCAACAGTTTTAATTCATTGTACTCAGTTTTTTACTCATATGAATTGGATTATTTCCTCCCAGAAGATATAATTCATTTCTGCCATGTTGAAGCCCTTGAAAAAGCTTTAAGAGGATAAAGCCCGTAGGAGTTAAGTCAATGGCTCCCAAACCTGACTAACTATCAGAAAATCCTTTCAGATTTTCAAAAATACATGCTCCCTGGCTCCACCATGGAGCAACTGAATCTGATTCTAGGGAGGCCCAAGAATTTACAATTTTTTAAATCTCCCCATGATTCTGTTGGTCAGCCAGGTATGAGATCCTCTACTCCAGACCACAGGAGGAGCCCTTCCCTTTATTCCTCTCTGTTCCTGTATTAGCCTGTGAAATAGGAATTTCTACTATGAATTTTATCCTAAGTATTAGGGGAGAAGTTTCTGCCAGTCATTTGCTCCTTTACCCCTTGCTCCCACCCAAGAGAAAAGGAATGACTTGCCGTAGTTGGGTAAGTGTGGGGAAGGTGACTGCCTGACCTTTGGGCCCTGCTTCCTGCTCTCTCCTGAGCATACCTGCTCACAAGTGGAGCATCTTGTCCAATCTGTTCCTGCTTCCATGCTACAGTTCCCCTACAATGGCCCAGACTCTGTTTTCTACGCTTTTCTCTTGGTCTCTGACTCCTGTCTATCTAACCTTCAAGGGCTGTGAGCAGGCTATGATCTTCCCATTGCATCCCCCTTACAGACCCCACTCTCTCCACAGGCAAGTGTCAAGGTCAAGATTTGATTACAGGCAAAAAAAAAGTTTCCAAAATAGGCAACAAAAGAGATCCTGCATTTTCATTTCTACCTGGTTCCTTTATCTACTTCTCAGCTGGCTCTTCCAGAACTCCTAATTCAGACCATCTGGCACAAAGTTCAAAAAACATCTGAATAGTCCCATGCTGTGTTTCACCACCACTCAGGACATGATTATACAAGATCCCCAAGTAAACAAAAAGCTGGAGTCTGGAAGCAGTAAGAATTTTGTAAAGGGTGACTTTCTGGATTGTCTCTGGTAAATCTCACCTATGCCGTTAGCAGGTATAGACTAGGTGATGATGCCAGGGAAGAGGGTTAGAAATATGAAAAATAAAGGAATTGGGGTGTGGGGACAAAAAGAAAGACTTTCGCCCACTTATTTTTCCTCAGTGGAGCCAGATTTACCAGCATCTGAGGGTAGAAGGTTGGTCCTCCTAATTTTCTCTTTCCTCTTTCCAATAACACACACACACACACACACACACACACACACACACACGTCTCCACATCTCCACGCCTCCTTTTTAAGGCTGTACCTATGGCTTGGTTGCCTTAGCCAGCAAAAACAAGGTATTGGGCATGTTATTTTATTGAATGTGGTTCCATGTGAATATTATATGTAGTTGTTGCACAAAAGATCAATAGCAGATTTTCCAAAATGATTGCTACAAAAAAACACTCCAAAGTGCTATTTCATATTAGCCTTCTTAAAGAAACTTCATTACACTGCTGGCAGAAATGGTAATCTTGATGTCACTTTAAAAAAAAAAAGTGCACAGGTAGTAGTTCCAGGTTAAAGATAAATACTCTTTATGGAATCAGGTACAATTCTGATGGAGAAGTAGATGCAACTTCCAAAACTGTTCAACCCAAATCATCTTAGGTATGTTTTTATGGAGAGTTTCAGAATGTATCAATGGAGTAGCAATAAGAGAAAAAGACAAAATGAACATTTACACCAGGAAGCAACCCTGATGCCAAAAGATAGAACTAAAGACCTTCCAATGTTACAGAGAAACTATCTTCCACCAAAGTTTAACAAACTGTGACAGCTTGAAGCTTTTGTGACTCCCAGAAAAGATAATGTTCTTGGAGCTAATCCATTCCTGTGAGTGTGGGAGCCTCTGACGGGACTGAATTCAGTTGGGGGCCTTTGCTTGGAGGACTTCAGTGAAGCATGACTCAGGTTGGGTCTCGGCCCTCTTGCTGGAGTCCTATATAAACAGGAGAATCACGCAGAAAGACTCACAGAGAAGCAGAACTGTAAGCTTTTACCCTGCCATGGGAGAGAAGACTCCAGGATCACCTACAGCCACAGGAAGACAAAGAAACTCCAAGAGGCTGAGAGAGAGGAAAGAAGCTGGAATTGAGAAGCAGCTAGAAGCTGAACAGGCAAAGCCGGGGAGAGACAAGTGCCTTGGTTTGTCTTTTGTGGACCCCAAAAAATTATGTTCTTAAGACAATCCACACCTGTGCCTGTAAACATGGTGTAGATTGGGCCTTTTAATTAGATTCAGTTAAGGGACCTTTGATTAGAGTACTTGATTAGATTGCTTTAGTGCTTCTGATTGGTCTATGTCAGTGAGGCATGACCCAGGTTGAGTCTCTGCCTTCCTGCCGGGTCTTATATGAACTGAGAACTGAAAGAAGAAACAAACAGAAAAAGAGCCACTGCCATCTTTACCCTGCCATGTGAGAAAGAGTGCTCCAGGTTCACCTACAGCTGCAGAAAGACAGAAAAGCCCTGAGAGGCTCAAGAAGATAAGACCCACAGCTGAACTTGGGGAGAAAATGAGCCTAGAGGAGAAGGCACAGACCAAATGCCATTTTGCTCTGCTATGTGGCAGGAGTCCAGGATCAGTGGAGCAGCCAACCTTTGGTGAGACAGCATCTCTGATGATGCCTTGATTTGGACATTTCACAGCCTTGGAACTGTAAGATATTACCCTAATAAATTATCATCATAAAAGCCAACCTAGGGAGCCAGTGTAGCTCAGTGGTTGAGCGCCAGTTCCCACCTCCGAGATCCCAGGTTCAATCCCCAACCCCAGTAACCCGAGAAAAAAAAAAAAAAGAAAGCCAACACATTTCTGGTATTTTGCCTTGGTGACCTTTAGCAAACTAAAACGCATACACACAATCAATATGCATCAATCTTGACTTTGCCAACTTGAAACTGATTATAATTCACACAGTGGTTGCTGTTTTGGTTTTCTTATCTATAGAAAATAGTTTATGAAGGAAATCAATAGTGTTAAGAATTTTGAAGAAGGCCCCTCTTAACTTAAAAAATAAAAAGCGTTTGAACACTTTTTAGATTTCTTTTGCAAAAAGTAATAATTGACAGAAAGAAGATTACAGGATACCAGAAGTGGGGGTGGGGAATGGGGAGTTAATCCTTAATGGGTACAGAGTTTCTGTTTGGGGTAATGGAAAAGTTTTGGTAAGGGATGGTGGTGATGGTGGCACAACATTATGAATTATTAACACCACTAAATTATATACTGAAAGTTCTTAAAATGGGAAATTTTATGTTGTATACATGTTACCACAATTTTAAAAATTTTAAAGTAATAATCACTTAAGAAGCAAACACTATTGGCTCATTACATATTAACATTCATATGCTGTTCTTTAATAGTAGAAGATAAAGGAAGAACTGATGTGCCATCAGGAGAATTTCTCCAACCATAGTGAAGCTCTCATCCATCCTCTTTTTTTCCCATGAACCTCCTACTGAACCATCCGTGCTCATCTCTAAGAATAAATGATCCTGACACAGAGGAAAATTAATTGGCCTATGTGAAGACAGTTCCGGGCTGGTAAAAACTGTGCCTGATTTGATTAGCACACAGTCCTAACCTAAACTAAAACACAGTTCTAACAGTCCTCCTCATTCACCAGTTTATAAAGTATCTCTTTATATATAAACAATGCAACCATTAGACTGGTGGTTTCATTAACTTATCTACTATAAAAGTAAGCCTTCTAGGAGGCTTTGAGTGCAAGCAGGCACTTGAAAAAATTCAACTGAAACCATCTGCAATTTCTTTTCAGATTTATCCAATTTACATAGACATTTCCACCCAATTAATCTAAATTAGTAATACGGACTGTTGAGTTCTGAAGAATTCACCTGATATGAGCTCTATAAAATGCTTTTCAGTAATGAGATATATCACAACAGGGTTATGTACTTTTCTTTGACTAAAGTGATTATATATTCTCTACCATATATTATTTGAAAATAAGCTCTCTCAATGTATTATATATACACATAATATTTATCAAGGGTCACTAAGGATTTGATCTTCCACTTTTTAATATGCATCACATCAAAAGCATTGATATTCTTAAGTTATCTAGCAAGATAACTCCCAAACAAGGTGATTTAATCAGTATTTGGAAATCATTCAATTTCACATAAGAGCAACGGGGAAGAAAATACATTAACTGGCAAAGAAAATGCATTTTCCCCTATAAGAATATTGATTTGCTCATGTAAATGGAAGATCACGGGTTTACTTTACTAAGAGAAATATTTCATCTGGACCATTCAAGTCTATTTTGCACTATAATTTCAAACATTTAAAAGTTAAATTCTTCCACTAAGTTGCAAACATATTCCTCTCATGCATCAAAAATTGATTCCTCTGTATATTTTCCCACTTTGGCCCAAATAATTTATTGCCAGATGCCTTTATAAGGCATCAAGAAATATGCTTTCCTTGGTGATATCCTTTTTTAGCACAAAGATTTATTTTATTTATTTATTTCTCCCCATCCCTTTGTTGTTTTGCACTTGCTGTGTCTGTTCATCTTCCTTGCTTCTTTAGGAGGCACCAGGAGCCAAACCCAGGACCTCTGATGTGGGAGGGAGGAGCCTAATCGCTTGAGCCACCTCTGCTCCCTGCTTTGTTGTGACTCTCATTATGTTTTTACTCCCCACGTCTCTTGTTGCATCATATTGCTGCATCAGCTCGCTGCACCTGCCCATAGCGTCAGCTTGCTATCTTCTGTCCGAGGCACTGGGAACATCTGCTCCCTGCTTTATTTTGTCTCTCTTATGTTTTTTGCTTCTTGTGTCTCTTGTTGTGTCAGCTTGTCATGCCTGCCTGTTGCGCCAGCTCTCTGTCTTCTTTTGGAAGCACTGGGATCCGAACCAGCAACCTCCCACGTGGTAGGCAGGAGCCCAGTCACCTGAGTCACATCTGCATTCCGCGTTGATATCCTTTTAATAAAAAAATGGACTGGAATCCATAGGGAACATTTGTCACATCTGGAAGGAGGGAAATTTGACTAACTTGTTATTTAAAGGTGTTGGGGAGAGGGTATAGCTCAGTGGTTTGGGTGTCTGCTTCCCACATACAAGGTCCCAGGTTCAAACTCTGGTACCTCCTATAAATAAATAAATATTTCTCATATTTAAAAAAATAAAGGTGTTAAGAAAGGAAGCCTTCTAAATAACCTCTGATGTTTGTTGGCTCTCTCTCCCCAGAGACAAAACAGTAGTTGGGTAAATATGACCCAAAAAAATGTAGAGTTCTGGGAAAATGACACCGAAGCAGGTAGGCAGAGTCTGACCCTCACAGAAAAAAGTGGAGAGAAGGCAGGGACCTATATTAAGGAGCTGCTTTGGATATATATAGAACAGGAAGGAGCTGTAAGTCACCTAGGAGGGTACTGGAAAGATAAAGAAGCCAAAGAAAAACCATGAGTTGCTTGCCCCTGTGGCTGGAAATGGCACATATACCCCACACTAAGGGCAAGTAGCCTTGGTGCCCCTGGATCACTGCTGCCAACGGACTGGGAAGGTGTGTTCCCTGGGAGGAAAAGGAGTCTGGCAGAGAGTGGAGAGTGGTTTCTTTGCAGTGAGTCTGAATCTCAGAAGGCACCCCGAACCAACAGGGAGAGGGGAGGAGAGATCCACTCAGGTAGGATGTCACGCCCAGCCACCCAGGGAGAGAAAGCAACTAGATTAGAGAGGGGCCCAGGGACAGGTGCCTAATCAGCAGGACTCTAGCAAGCTGTAGAAGTCTAAAATGTCTGGGGGAAAGGGGGAAGATAGCTCTCTGAAGACTAAGTAACCTAAGGAGACAATTTATCTCAGTGGAGGAATTCCCACCTTGCCTATACAAGGCCCCTGGTTCTGCCTCTCCTTAGAGAAAAGATCAAGAGAGTGATTCACCTGGTTATCAAGCATCCAGCTGATACCCTATGACAGAAAACATATAGACATTCTCTTTATTTGAGGTTTTCTTGGATCTCTCTCTCTTTTTTTTTTTTTAAGTTTCTTTTTTTTTTTTTTTTTTTTTTTTTTTTTTTTTTTTTTTTCTTTCTTTCTTTTTTTTCTTTTTTTACTCACTAAAACTCAGTACATTACCTTCAGAGGGCAGGCTGCAGAGTGATTGAATGATGAACACCAGCAGCCTGAGAAGCTCCTTAGGGGCCTAAGAGAGAAGGCTGTTTTTCCTCAGTTGTTTTGTTTTGTTTTTTTAAGTTGCTGCTGTTTTGTTTCTTGTTTGTTGTGTTTCCCCTTTCTTTGAGTCCCCTTTTTTTTCTTTTCTCTTACTGATTTTTTCTACCTATATTATTTCTTTCTTTCCTTCATTTTTCTATCTTCTGTTCTCTGTTGTTTTCTGTTCATTCCACCTCTTTTTGTTTGGTCTTCAATTTTTTTGTTTTTATTTCTCTCACTCACTCTTTTTTCCCCTATTTTCTTTCTTCTTTTAATTTTTCTTTTTTTTTTTAACTGTATTTTTTCTTTCTTTTCTTCTTTTTTCTTTTCCTCTCTTTTCACCATTCCAGCCTTTTAATTCATTCTATATATTTTTCTCTATTTTATTTCTTGTTTCATTTTTTTCTATTCCACTTTTTTATTATTCCTCTGCACTTCTTAGGATTTTTTACTAGTCTTAATTATTTGTTTTCCTAGGTCTTGTACATCTCCTCTTCTACCTTTTTTAAAAATTGTTATTACTATTATTCTTTTTCTCCTCTTATCTCTTTCCTCTTCTCTGGTCCTATTTTTTTTTTTCAAGGGAACATAGACAACAGCAAGGAAATAGAATAAGAGGAACAAAGTATCAAAGTGAAACCTTACCAAACACACAAAAGCAACAACAAAATAAAACCCTAGAGTAGAAAGAGAAGCTAATCAGCCAAACAAACCCATCAAGATAAACAGATGCCTAGACACCAACAAAAAATTACAAGCCATACTAAGAAACAGGAAGACATGGCCCAGTCTAATGAACAAACTAAAAAACAGAGGGAGATGCAGAACATGGAACAACTAATCAGAGATGTCCAAAAAATATCAGGAATCGACTGAAGGCAGAGATTAAGGATATTAAGAAGACACTGGGGGAACATACTGAAGAAATTGTAAACATATATGAAAAGATAATGGATATGATGGTGATGAATGGCACAATGCAAGAAATCAAAAATACACTGGAAGCACATAACAGCAGATTTGAACAGGCAGAGAAAAGAATCAGCAATGTGGAAGACTGTACATCTAAAATCAGATAGATAGTAGGACAGATAGACTTAAAAGATAGAAAAAATCCAGCAGGGACTTAGGGACTTGAATGACAACATGAAATGCACAAATATATGCATTACAGTCATCCCAGAGGGAGTAGAGAAGGGAAAGGCGGCAGAAGGAGGAAATATTAGCTGAAAATTTCCCAACTCTATTGAGGGACATGAACATACACATCCAGGAAGCACAGCGCACCCCAAACAGTATAAATCTTAACAGGTCTACCCCAAGACATATACTTGTTAAATTGTCCAATGCGCAAGACAAAGAGAAAACTGAGAGTAGCAAGAGAAAAGAGATCCATCACATACAAGGGAAGCTCAATAAGATTATGTGTAGATTTCTCATCTGAAACCATGGAAGCAAGAAGGCAGTGGTATGACATAATTAAGGTGCTAAAAGAAAAAAAACTTCTAGCCAACAATTCTCTAGCCAGCAAAGCTAGCATTCAAAATGAGGGAGTTCAAAATATTCACAGATAAACAGAAATTAAGAGAGTTTGTCAATAAGAAACCTGCCCCTCAAGAAATACTAAAAGTAGTTCTGCAGATTGAAGGGAAAAAACAGGAGAGAGATAGGTGAAGGAGAGTGTAAGAATAACTAAAAAGATAAAAAGAGAAATAAAAACAACATATGGTATACATAAACCTAAAGAAAATATGGCCAATGTAAGTAATTCCTTGACAATAATAACACTGAATGTTAATGGCTTAAAGTCTTCAATCAAGAGGCACAGATAGACAGAATGGATAAGGAAATATGACCCATCTATATGTTGTCTACAAGAAACTCACCTTAGACCCAGGGACACAAGGAGGCTAAAAGTGAATGGTTGGAGGGAAGCGGATATGGCTCAAGCGATTGGGCTCCCACTTACCACATGGGAGGTCCATGGATCGGTTCCCGAGTACCTCCTTAAGAAGACAGCAAGCTGGTGCATGGCAAGCTGACACAACAAGATAATGCAACAAGAGACACAAGAAGAAAAACATGGTGAGAGACACAACAAAGCAGGGAGCAGAGGTTCTCAGTGCCTCTTAAAGAGGACGAGCAGGATGGCGAGCTGGCACAATGGGCAGGCACAGCGAGCTGACATGACAAGATCACGCAGCAAGAGAGACAAGAGGGAAAACAGAACGAGACATACAACAAAGCAGGGAACAGAAGTGGCTTAAGCGATTAGTTGCCTCCCTCCCACATTGGAGGTCCTGGGTTCAGTTCCCAGTGCCTCCTAAAAAAAAAAAAAAGAAAGAAAGAAACAAAGAAGACAAACAGACGTAGCAACTGCAAAACAACTAAGGGGTAAGGAGAGATAAAGTAAAATAAAAAGTGAATGGCTGGAAAACAATTTTACATGCAAACAGAAACCAAAAAAGGGCAGGAGTACACATACTAATATCAGACAAAGTAGACTTTAAATACAAAACTATTGTAAGAGACAAAGAAGGACATAAAATATTGCTAAAAGGGGAAATCTTTCAAGAAGAAAGAACAATCATAAACATTTATGGACCTAACCAGGGCACCTCAAATACATGAGGCAAACATTGAAAAAACTAAGGGGAGAAATAGATGCCTCTACAATTATAGTGGGGGACTTTAATACACCATTATCACCATGAGACAGAACATCTCAACAAAGAATCAATAAAGAAACAAAGACCTTGAATAATACATTAAAGGATCTGGACCTAATAGACATATACAGAACATTACACCCAAATACAGCGGGATATACATTCTTCTCAAGCGCACATGGATCATTCTCCAGGATAAACCATATGCTATGCCACAGAACAACTCTCAATGAATTCAGAAAGATTGAAATTATACAAAGCAATTTCTCTGACCACAATGAAATGAAGCTGGAAATCAACAAGGGACAGAGAAGCAGAACAGGCACAAAGATATAGAAGTTAAACAACACACTCTTAGACAATCAGTGGATCAAGGAGGAAATTGCAAAAGAAATCACTAACTACCTTGAAACAAAAGAAAATGACAATAAAATGTATGAAAACCTATGGGATGCAGCAAAAGCTGTACTGAGAGGGAAATTCAAAGCCATAAATGCCTATATTAAAAAAGAAGAAAGAGGCAAAATCAAAGACCTAACTGCACACCTGGAGGAATTAGAAAAAGAACAAACGAATGCTAAAGGACGTAGACAGGAGTAAATAACAGATTAGAGCAGAGCTAAATGAAACTGAAGATAAGAAAGCACAAGAAAAAATAAACAAAACCAAAAGCTGGTTCTTTGAGAAGATTAATAAAATTGACAAACCCATAGCTAGACTAACAAAGAAAAAATATAGAAGATGCAAATACATAAAATAAGAAATGAGGGAGGGGATATCACTACTGACCCCACTGAAATAAAAGTAACATAAGAGAATATTTGAAAAATTGTATGCCAATAAGATGGATACTTTAGAGGAAATGGACAAATTCCTAGAAACACACAAGCAGCCTACATTGGCAAAAGAAGAAATTGATGAACTCAATAGACCAATCACAAGTAATGAGATTGAATTAGTCATCAAAAACCTCCCAACTAAAAAGAGCCCAGGACCAGATGACTTCACAGGTGAATTCTACCAAACATTCTGGAAAGAACTAACACCAATCCTGCTTAAACTCTTCCAAAAAATAGAAGTGGAGGGAATATTGCCTAACTCATACTGATACCAACATCACCCTAAAACCAAAGCCAAACAAAGATGCCACAAGAAAGGAAAACTATAGACCAATCTCTCTAATGAACCTAGATGCTAAAATCCTCAACAAAATACTTGCTAATCGTATTCAACAACACATCAAATGAATTATACACCATGACCAAGTGGGTTTCATCCCTGGTATGCAAGGATGGTTCAACATAAGAAAATCAACAATGTAATATACCACATAAACAGATCGAAAGAGAAAAATCACATGATTATCTCTATAGATGCAGAAAAAGCATTTGACAAAATACAGCACACTTTCCTGATAAAAACACTTCAAAAGATAGGAATAGAGGGAAACTTCCTCAACATGATAAAGGGTATATATGAAAAACCCACAGCTAACATCATATTCAATGTTGAAATCTTTAAATCTTTCCCTCTAAGATTTGGAACAAGACAAAGACACCCACTGTCACTGCTCCTATTTAACATTGTGTTAGAAGTTACTTGCTCAAGCACTGAGGCAAGAAAAAATATATAAAAGGCATCCAAATTTGAAAGGAAGAAGTAAAAATTTCGCTATTTGCAGATTACATGATCCTATACATAGAAAGCCCTAAGAAATATACAAGAAAGTTTCTAGAGCTTATAAATGAGTTCAGTAAAGTGGCAGGTTATAAGATTAATGTACAAAAACAGTAGCATTTCTGTACACCAATAATGAGCAATCTGTGGAGGAAATCAAGAAAAAAATCCCTTTTACAATAGCAACTAAAAGAATCAAATACCTACAAATAAATTTAACTAAATATGTAAATGACTTGTACGCAGAAAACTATACAACACTGTTAAAGGATATCAAAGAAGACTTAAATAAATGGAAACTATTCCCTGTTCATGAATAGGAAGACTAAACATCATTAAGATGTCTATCCTACCCAAACTGATTTACAGATTTAACACAATCCCAGTCAAAATTACCACAGCATTTTTTACTGAATTGGAAAAGCTAACTATGAAATTTATTTGGAAGGGCAAGGGGCCCCAAATAGTCAAAGACAAATTGAAAAAGAAAAACAAAATCGAAGGAATCACACTACCTGACTTTAAAACATACTATAAAGCTACAGTGGTCAAAACTGCATGGTATTGGCACAAGGATAGACTTACTGACCAATGGAACCAAATTGAGAGTTCTGATATAGATCCTCACATATACAGTCAACTGATATTCAACAAGGCCACCAAGCCCACTCAACTGGGAGAGAATGGCCTCTTCAACAAATGGTGCTCAGGGAACTGGATATCCATATCTAAAAGATTGAGAGAGGAACACCATCTCACACCTTAAACAAAAATTAACTCAAGATGGATCAAAGATCTAAATATAAGAATTGCAACCATAAAGATCTTGGAAGATAATATAGGGAAGAATCGACAAGATCTTGTATTAGGAAATGGTTTCATGAACTTTACACCCAAAGCAAAGCAACAAAAGAAAAAATATTGTGTGGATCTCCACCCACTGGGACAATGCCCCATAAACACTTGAACTCATTCATATGCTTTATAGCTATGTCCCAGGTGAACCTCCTCCCATTCATCCCCCATCACTGACACCCCACACCAATGACCCTCCCCTGCCACAGTTGTAACCCTTCTGTGTTCCAAAACTTCTTCAAAAATGAAGCCAACAAAATAATAAAATTAATAAGAAAATGAAATAATAATGAGTTTTAAAAATGACAAATAAAATACAAAAAATTAAAAAGAATTTGAAATAATAAATAAAAATAGAATAAAATTGGCATTATGTCTTTCATCACAGTAAGATTTGTTGTCTTGTATGCACAGTGACATTTTCTTCCACTTATTTCCCCAGTGTTTTATTTTTTCCATTTTATCTTCAAAGAAGCTTTAGGTTACAGAAAAGTCATGTACAGAATATAGGGGATACCTATATACCCAACATTCTCCCCCTTTTCTCCTTTCCCCTATTAATGTACATGTAATGTACATGTGGATGGTACATTTGTCACAATTGATGTACAAATATTGAAGCATTGCTACTAACCATGGTCAATGATTTACATTATGGTTTACATTTTGGACCACACACTTTTATAAATTTTGATGAAATTTAACATGACCTGTCTCCATCATTGCAAGATCATGTAGAACAATTCCAATGCCCCCAAAATGCCCCATGTTCCATCTATTCTATTCCTCCCTCCCCCTCCCCTTGGGACCCATGGCAACAACCAAGCTTCACTCCTTGAAGAACAAGACTCATAGTTACTTGCAACATTGAGGGCTTGACACACTGGCCTGTCCTCCTCTGTTAGGCACTACCTATACTCTCGAGAGACTCCCACCCCTCTATTTGAGAACATAGCAGGACTCCCCAGGAAGGGAGTCCAACACCTTCCCGTTCATTGTGTGGGTCTCCACCCACTGATACAAGGCAGTATGACCGGATAAACACTCACATACTCCCTGGAAGTTTGCCCCAGATGTGCCCTATCCCACATGCCTTCCACATCCAACACCCTAAACCAGTAACCCTCCCAGCCGTATTTGCCAAAAGAACATTCCCAACGTTGTAGTTTCAACCACATACCTGCAAATCCCCAGAGTTCATCTGCTCCCTCCCCTGACCCTCCCCCCAGTTCCATGAGCAGTGTAACCCACTCTCCCACCCTACCCCTCTCACAGACCAGCACCACCCAACCCAATAGCATCACTGCACTACTGTCATGCCTATGCACTGCACAACTACACCCTTCCACCTTATCATAGATTTTGTCCATATGGGCATTGGCTCACAACCCTCTACTCCCTTTCTGTCTCCTGTAAACCCATCTTCCAGACTCTAGCTCTGTGAGTCTACTCAATTTGTTTAATTCATATTAGTGAGCTCAGGTACTATTTGTCCTTCAGTGCCTGGCTTGCTTCACTAAATCTGAAATGTCAATAAAGTGTCATAAATACAAAAAAAAAAAAAA
>JAQZBX010052330.1:0-19149 GCA_029593785.1 Cabassous unicinctus
CTTACTGTTTTTTTTTTTCTTCCTTTCTGATGTTCTGGTATTCCTTCTTTTATTGCTTACTTCCTTTAGTCATTCTTTTTGGGTAAATCTTCTGGCAACAAAATTCTCTTAGTTGTCCTTCACCTGAGAATGTTTTGATTTCCCCTTTACTCCTGAAGGACACTTTACATGGGTATAAATTTCTGGGTTGATAGTTCTTTTTGTCAGCTCTTGAAAATTTTTGTGCCATTTCCTTCTGGCCTCCATGATTTCTGATGAGAAATCCACTGTCATTTGAATTTGTTTTCCCCTACAGGTAAAGTGTTGTTTCATTTATTGCTTTAAAGTTTTTTTCTTGGCCTTGAGTTTTTATACATTTGACTATGATGTGTCTTTGGTGTGGATTTCTTTGCATTTATTCTGTTTGGGGTTCACTCAGCTTTTTGAAACTGCAGGTTTATATCTTTTCCCAATTTGGGAAGTTCTTAGCCATTATTTCTTCAAGTCCTTTTTCAGCCCAATCCTCTTTCTCCTTTCCTTCCAGAACTCTGGTGTCAGAAATATTATATCATTTTTTAAAGTCCAATAGTCCCTGAGACTGTTCATTTCTTTTCAGTTTATTTCCTTGCTGTTGTTCACACTGAGTACTTTTTTATCATTCAATATTCCAGGCCACTGATTCTTCTCCCTATAATTTCCATTTTGCTATTGAGTCCATCCATTGAGTTTTAAAAATCCAGCTGTTATACTCTTATATGCTAAAATTTTCATTAGTTCTTCTTTATATCTTTTATTTATTTACTGAAACTTTTATATTTCTTTGTTGAGACTTTCTATCTTTTTTGTTTATTTCAAACATGTTATTAATGCTTATTTATACATTTTTATAAAGGTTCCTTTAAAATGTTTGCCAGCTAATTCTCACTTCTCTGTCATCTCATTGTTCGCATCTATTGATTACTTTTTTTTGAAGTTTTTTTTTTATTATTATTACTTTTAAAGAAGCTTTAGATTACATAAATGTTACATTAAAAAAATATAGGGGATTCCTATATACCCCACCCCTTCCCCTCCCACACTTTTCCTCATTAACAACATCTTTCATTAGGGTGGTACGTTTGCTACAACTGTTGAACATATATTGAAATATTGCTAATAACCATGATTTATAGTTTCCATTATGGTTTACACTTTAAACCACACAATTTTATAGGTTTTGACAAAATGTATAATGGCTGGTATCCATCATTGCAATGTCATTCAGAACAATTTCAATGTCCCCAAAATGTTCCATGTTACACCTATTCTTCCCTCTCCCTCCCCTCAGAACCTCTGGTGACCACAGCCTTTATATCAATGTTACAAGTTCTTCCATTACTAGAATAATAATAAGTCTACTTTAGTCCACAGTTACAATCCCCCCTTATGTTTGTTCATTCCTCAATCTTGAGGATTTTAGGATGAGGATGCCCAATTAATTTATATATATAAAAATATGGATTTATTTATTTTTTATTTATTTATTTTTTATTACCTTTTTAAGTTCAGTTTGATATCTTCCTGGTTCTTGATATTATGGGTGATTTTCTATTGAAATATGTGCATTTTGGGTATTATGTTATAAGGCTCTTGATTTTTTAGTAACCCTCCATTTCATCTGGCTTTCTTTGACAATGCTCTGGCAGAGGAAAGGGGTTGCATATTTTATACATCATATCTTCTTGGTAGGGGTAGAAGTTCAGGTTTCCCACTCTGCCTTGATTGACACCCATAAAATGTATTTTCATTGCTGCTGGGTAATGTTGGGAGGTCCCAATCTCCACTAAGACTGTATTCATGCTACCATGGCTGGGAGGGGCAGGATTGCCTCATTACTGCTCCTCACATGGCCTTCACTAACACCATAGGTAGGGGCATAGCCTCATTACAAATGGCCAATGATGAAAATCCTCACTCTTGATTCAGTTTTCCTCTGTTACCACTCCAGTGGGGAGAAAGGGAGGAGTACCACACTAATGTCAAATGGGTATGGAAGTCCAGGGTCCTCACGTAATTTCCACTGACACTGTGGAGTTGGGGGCCTCATTACTACCTGGTAGGGATAAAAGTCCTGGCTCCCTAGTTGGCCTTCTTTAAGGGTATCCCAGCTGGGGGATGGATTGGGGTGCCTTGTTATAGCTTGGTGAAGGCAGAAGTCCAGACTCACTGCTGAGCTCTCCTGGCATGAGTAGGGAAAAGGCCACAGTTTTCTTTTGTGGTCTTTAGCTAGAGTAGAATGGGTATTATCTAAATGTTTTTGTCCTCTTAGGCTGAAATTTTCTACTCCATTGGCTAGAGAGAGCAAGCTTTTTGTTGAAGCTTTTTCCATTACCAACCCTGTTTTGGGGTTTCCTGCTTCATTGGCTCAAAGTCTGGGATATATAAGGTAAAAAGAAAATTCAGGAAACTCAACACTATGTCATTCCTTGGGTCTCAATCCATAGCCAGTATGCCTTCCTCTGTCCACCTTCCTGAATCTTCTTGTATTTGCTTTATGTATAATGTCCAGGGTTTGGGTTTTACTTAGCAGAAGAAATAAGAAAAATTATCTCTACTTCATCTTCCTGGAAATAAAATTTCAAACTGCCTTACTTTTGACTCCATATCTGAAGAACGCCTCTAAACAAAGGGTATTCATCTCAAATCTTTAAGGATTTCCACCAACATCTTTTCTCCCAGCTGTTTGTATGTGCATTTGTCATTATCATTTGTTTCTGGCCTTTCCTGCAAATTCAGTTCACATCACTGCTAATTGTTAGCTTTATTAACAAAAACCAAAAATTTATCTACTTATCTATTAGATAAGTAATAGAAAGGTGCCAGGATACTCTTCTTCAATTTAACAAATGTCATCCACTTCTTGTCCCTGGCTAATTTCCTTCCTAGAGTTGACTATCTCTTGGAGACCTGTTATCCATTGAATATTAGGTAATGATATTCTTCACAATTTTACTCTTAGATTATGTTCAGCATCTCTCATTCAAAGCCATGACCCTCCTCAATTTTAACAAATATTGCATGTCCCCCTATTTTTTCTGGATTTTCTTACTCCACAGTCACTGTTGTTGTTTTTTTAAAAAATATTTTAATCTCTTTAACAGTCAATTAAAAGATAATTGACTGTTTAAAGCAAAAATAGTAACAAGGTATTGTTGAGTTTTTTAAAAAACAAATCAATTTTATTGATATATATTAATAAAGCATAAATCAATCCAAAGTGTACAATCAGTGGTACTTGGTATAATCACATGGTTGTGCATTCATCACTTCAACCATTTTTAGAGCGTTTTCATTATTCCAGTAATAATAATAATAATAAAGAAAAACCATCAACCAACCAAACAAAACTCATCACCTCTCAATTTCTCTATGAGAACAGCTGCTATTCTGTTTCCTTCTCTCTAGTTTATTTGTATTTATATTTTGTAAAAACAGTCTTATATATGCAATATCAGCCATATTCATATTTTACATGAGGTTTCACTATATTATATAGTCCCATGTTACATTTTTTAGCTTTCCTTCTAGTAATATAAATTTCCTTGGGCTTTCTCTTTCAATCACTCTCATACCCATGTAATAGCTCTGCTAGTCACAGATGTGCTCTCACCATTTCCATTCATTTCCAAAGATTTACAAACAACCTTTAAACTACTTCTGCACAGATTAACCCTCAGCTTTCTATTCTCTACACTTCTTCAATTTTTTGGTGACCTATATTCTAATTATTAATTCCATGAGTTTACATAATATATTTAGTTCATAATAGGGCAATCATACAGTATTTGTCCTTTTGTGTCTGGCTTGCTTCACTCAACATAAATGTCCTCTAGGTTCACTATGTTGTCATATGCTTCACGACTTCATTTCTTCTTACTGCTGCATAATATTCCATCATGTGTATACACCACAATTTATTTATACATCCATTGGTTGATGGACACCTGGGTTGTTTCCAACTTTTGGCTATCATGAATAATGATGCTATGAACATCAGTGTACAGATGTCTATTCGTGTAACTGCTCTCAGTTCTTCTGGGTATATACCTAGGAATGGTATTGGCCAGGTCACATGGCATGTCTATGCTCAACTTCCTTAGGAACTGCCACAGTCCTCCACAGTGACTGTACCATTCTACATTCCCAGAAACAGTGAATAAGTATTCCTATCTCTCCACATCCTCTCCAACATTTACAGTTTTCCAACTTTTTAATATTGGGCCAGTCTAATAGGTGTGATATGATCTCTCATTTTTGTAGTTTTGATTTTCATTTCCCTAATTGCTAGTGATGTTGAACATTTTTTTCATGTATTTCTTCACCATTTTCATTTCTTCTTTGGACAATTGTCTTTTCAAGTCTTTTGCCCATTTTTTGATTGGGTAGTTTGTCTTGTTATTGTTGAGTTGTGTGATCTCTTTGCATATCATAGATATTAAACTCTTACTGCATATGTGATTGCCAAATATTTTCCCCCATTGAGTCAGCTGCCTTTTCACCCTTTTGACAAATTCCTTTGAGGTGTAAGAGTGTTTAATTTTGAGGAGATCCTATTTATCTATTTTTTCTTTTGTTGCTCATGTTTTGGGTGTAAGCTTTAAGAAACTACTACCTACCAGAAGATCTTGAAGATATTTTCTTGCATTTTCTTCTAGGAGTTTTAGGTCCTTTTGTATAAGGTGTGAGATAGGGGTTCTCTTTCTTTATTTTGGATGTGGCTATCCAGTTCTCCCAGCACCATTTGTTGAACAGACTCTTCTGGTCCAGGTGGGTGGGCTTAAGAGCCTTGTCAAAAATCACTTGACTGTAGATGTGAGGGTCTATTTCTAAATTCTAAATTAGGTTTCATTGTTGAATCTTGCTGTCTTTAGGCCAGTACCATGCTGTTTTTTAGGCACTGTGGCTAAGTAATATGCTTTAAATTTAGGGAGTGAGAGTCCTCCAACTTTGTTCTTTTTTAAAGATATTTATGGCTATTCAGGGCCCCTTACCTTTCCAAATAAATTTGATTATTGGCTTTTCCATTTCTGCAAAAAAGGTTGTTGGGATTTTTGTAGGGATTGTGTTGAATCTATAAATCATTTTGGGTAGAATTGATTTATAAACTAAATTAATAATATTTAGTTTCTAATCCATGAACATGGAATGTCCTTCCATTTATTTGTCTTCTTTGGTTTCTTTTAGCAATGTTTTGTAGTTTTCTGAATACAGGTCTTTTATGTCCTTGGTTTAGTTTATTCCTAAATATTTGATGTTTTTAGTAGCTATTATAACAGTAATTTTTATTCTGATTTCCTCCTCAGATTGCACATCAGTAGTACATAGAAACCCAGTTGATTTTGCATATTAATCTTGTATCCCACCACTTTGCTGAACTCATCTATTAATTCTAGTAGCTGTTGTAGATTTTTCAGGATTTTCTAGATATAGGATCATATCATCAGCGAAGAGTGAAAGTTTTACTTCTCCTTCCTATTTGGGTGCCTTTTATTTCTTTACCTAGCCTAATTGCACTAGCTAAAACTTTTATCACAACAATGAATAATAATGGTGGCAGTGGTCATCCTTGTCTTGCTCCTGATCTCAGCGGGAAAGCTTTCAGTTTTTCACCATTGAATACAATGCTAGTTAGATTTTTCATATATGCATTTTACCATATTTAGAAAGCCTCCTTCTAGTCCTGTCTTTTGGAGTGTTATTATCAAAAATGGTACTGTATTTTGTCAAATGCATTTTCTGCATCAATCAAGAGGATCATGTGATTTTTCTTCTTCAGTTTATCAATGGTTTATTACACATATTGATTATCTTGTGTTGAACCACCCTTGCATATATGGGATAAAATCCACTTAATCATGGTATATAATTCTTTTACTCTGCTTTTGGATTAGGCTTGCAAGTATTTTGTTTAGGATTTTGGCATTTATCTTCGTTAGAGATATAGGTCTGCAATTTTCTTTTTTCATAATATCTTTATCTTGTTTTGGTCTTAGTGTGATGTTGGCTTCATAGAATGAGTTTTGTAGCATTCTTTCCTGTTCAACTTTTTGGCAGAGCTTGAGCAAGATTGGTATGAGATCATCTTTGAATGATTGGTGGAATTCACCTGTGAAGTCATCTGATCCTAGGCTTTTCATCTTTGGGAGGTTTTTGATGACTGTTTCAATCTCTTCACTTGTGATTGGTTTGTTGATATCTTCTATTTTTTCTAGAGTCAGTGTAGGTGGTTCGTATGTTTCTAGGAATTTGTCCATATTGTCTACATTGTCTAATTTTTTGGCATACAGTTGTTCATAGTGTCCTCTTAGGATCTCTCTTTCTGCAAGGTCAGTGGTAAGGTCTCATTTCTGATTTTATTTATTTGCATCTTCTCTCTTTTCTTCTTTGTCAGTCTAAAGGTTTGTCAATTTTGTTGATCTTCTCAAAGAACCAACTTTTGGTTTTGTTGTTTCTCTCTATTGTTTTTTTGTTCTTGATTTCATTTATTTCTGCTCTGATCTTTACTATTTCTTTCCTTCATCTTTGTTTGGGATCAGTTTGCTGTCCTTTTCCTAGTTCCTCCAAGTGTGCAGTTAGATCTTCAATTTTAGGTCTTTCTTCCCTTTTAATGTAAGCAATGAGGGCTATAAATTTCCCTCTCAGCAATGCCTTTGTGGTGTACAATAAGTTTTCTTAAAAATTAATTAATTAATTAAAGAAATTTAGATTTCATAAATTTTACATAAAAAATATAAGGGATTTCCTTATGCCACATTCCCTCTTCCTCGCACACTCCCCCACATCAACAACATCCTTCATCAATGTGATACATTTGTTACAACTGATGAATACATGCTGAAGCATTGCCACTAACTGTGGATTATAGTTGATGTTTTGTGTTCTCATTTTCATTCATCTTGAGATATTTGCTGAATTCTCTTGCAATTTTTTTCTTTGACCCACTGACTATTTAAGAGTGTGTTGTTTAATCTCCATATATTTATGACCTTTCTATTTTTCTGCCCATTATTGATTTCCAGCTTCATTCCATTATGATCAGAGAAAGTGTTTTTTATAATTTCAATCTTTTAAAATTTATTGAGACTTCTCTTGTCACCCAACATATCTTGGAGAAGGATCCATGAGCACTTGAAAAGAATCTATATCCTGCTGTTTCGAGGCACAATGCTCTATAGATGTCTGTTAGGTCTAATTCATTTATCATATTATTCAAACTCTCTGTTTCTTCCTTATTCTCTGTCAGATGTTCTATCCAATACTGAGAGAGGTGTATTGAAGTCTCCAACTATTATTGTAGAGACATCTACAAAACCTTCAGTTTTGTCAGTGTGTGCCTCATGTATCTTGGGTCACTCAGTGTAGGTGCATAAATATTTAGTATAGTCATTTCTTTTTGGTGAATTGTCCCTTTTATTAATATATAATGGCCTTCCTCATCTCTTATAACAGTTTGTATTTAAAATCTATTTTGTCTGTTATTACTATCACTACTCCAATTCTTTTTTTTTTTTTTTTTGGTTGCTATTTACATGGAACTTTTTTTTCCAACCTTTCACTTATAACCTGGTAGTATCCTTATATCTGAGGTGAGTCTCTTTTAGACAACACATACATGGCTCATATTTCACATCCATTTTATCAGTCTATGTCTTTTGATTGGGGAGTTCAAGCCATTAAGATTCATGTTATTACTGTAAAAGCACTACTTACCTCATCCATTTTGCCCTTTGGCTTTCTATTGTCATATTGTATTATTGTCTGTCTTTTTACCCTTTAATTTACCCTTCCTAATAACCTTAATTTCTACACTGTTCTCCAAGACTCTTGCCCTTACTTTTCCTTTCAGGCTGCAGCACTCCCTTTAGTATCTCTTGTAATTCTGGTCTTTTGGTAAAATATTCTATCAGTTTTTGTTTGTCTGTGAAGACTTTGAACTCAACCTCATTTTTGAAGGAAAGCTTTGCTGGATACAGAATTCTTGGCTGGCAGTTTCTCTCTTTCAGTACCTTAAATACATCATACCACTTTCTTCTTGCCTCCGTGGTTTCTGATGAGAGGTTGGCACTTAATCTTTTCAAGTCCTATTGTATGTGATGCTTTGCTTTTCTCTTGATGCTTTCAGAATCCTCTCTTTATCTCTGATATTTGTCATTCTGAATAGTTGGTGTCTCAAGGTAGGTCTATTTGGATTTATTCTATTTGTGGTGTGTTGTCCTTCTTGGATACTGATATTTATGTCTTTCATAAGGGTTGGGAAGTTTTCAGTCATTATTTCCTCAAATGGTCTTTCTGCTCCTTTTCCATTCTTTTCTCCTTCTGTAAAAAAATAATGCAAATGTTTGTGTGTTTTGTGCTGTCATTCAATTCCCTGAGACCTGTTTCATATTTTCCATTCTTTTCTCTTTCTGTTCCCCTTTTCTTTCCAGTTCAGCTGTTCTGTCTTTGAAATCATTAATTTTGTCTTCAAGCAATTCATATCTGCTCTTATGTGCCTCTAGTATATTTTTAATCTAATCCATTGTTTCTTTCATTCCCATAAGGTCTGTAGCTATTCTTTGCAGACTTTCAAGTTATTCTTTATGCTCACCCAGTGTCTTCTTAATATCCTTTATATTTTTAGTCAAATTTTCTTTCAATTCTTTAAATTGATTTAGGAGAGTTGAATGATTATCATTGATTAATTGTCTTAAATCCTGAATCTCTTTAGTATATTTGGTTTGTTCCTTTGGATGGGCCATCTCTTCCTGTTTCCTACTATGGTTTGTAATTTTTTGCTAATTTCTATGCATCTGAATATGTTGGCGAATTTACTCTGATGGCCAATTTCTCTCTCTTTCCTATTTTTTTCCACAACTCTTCTTTGATATTTGACTCAACTTATTCTAAGTCTTAAAAATTACCCAGCTTTAAGTTACCAGAATTGTGCCAGGAAGCAGATGTAGCTCAAGCAATTGAGCTCCCGCCTACCACATGAGAGGTTCCTTGTTCAGTTCCCAGTACCTCCTAAAAGAAGACAGTGAGCTGGCAGGAAAGGCAGGCACAGCAAGCTGATGCAACAAGATGATGCAACAAGAGACACAAGAAGAAAAGCATAATGAGAGACACAATAAAAGCAGGGAGTGGAGGTTCCTAAAAGAAGTTGAGCAAGACAGTGAGCTGACACAAAGGGCAGGTAAGGCAAGGTGACGCAACAAGAAACACAAGAAGAAAAACATAATGAGAGACAGAACAAGGCAGGGAACAGAGGTGGCTCAAGAAATTAGGCATCTCCTTCCCACATTGGAGGTCCCAGGTTCAGCTTCTGGTGCCTCCTAAAGAAACAAGGAAGACAAACAGACACAGCAAGTGCAAACAATGAGGGGGTGGGGAGAAATTAATAATAATAAAAAATCATGCCAGAAACTCACTACTAGAACACAGATTTTTCTCCCAGGAGTTAGGGTAGAGAAAGAACCAAAAGCAGTTTTTCCCATGCAATTTCCAGACTGGCCAACAGATGGCACTCATCAACGTATCTTTCCATGGAGGTGTTTCAGTCTCCATTTTCCTCTGTTTTGGTCTGGCCAGAGCCAAAATTCAAAGCCGGCTCTGCTAGTCAAATTCGTTGAAGAAAAACCCTGGACTCCCCTCCCTTTTCTGTTGTAACAGCTGATAGGAAGGAAGATATCTGTTCCCCTCTCAATCAGCTACAGCGAGCCAGAGGTTTTACCCCAGCTTAATATCTTGGGGAGGGGAAGGGGAGCCTTTCCCAGTTACTGTGGGGGTTTGGTGACTCATGTTTGTTGTTTCAGGTTCTTTGTTGCTCTGTCCCTCACCATCCTAGGAGTTGTAAAGCACTGTCCTGGTGTGATGACCCCAAAGCAGATCCCTCAGAGAGCTTTTGGCTCTTTCTCTGTTGTTTTTGTGAGAGAGTTGAGCCCTGCTTGTCTAATCCAATGCCATCTTCCCAGAATTACTTCTGTCGACGGTTTTTTTAACCTTTTTTATATTTTTTACTTCTTCAATCTCTTTGCTACCATCTGGATTATTTCTCCAGATTTATCTTATTTACTAATCTTCTTATCAATGTAACTAATCTGTTTATCCTCTGAATATTATACGCCAATTACTATATTTTTCATTTTGATGTGGTTCTTTTTACATCTGCTTGAATTATTGTTATAGTCTCTTATTCCTTATACATATTTTCCATTTTTTCTTTCAATGCATAAATATTCTTATTTTGTAGTCTGTTTCTGGTAACTGTCATATCTGAAATTTTTGTCTGATTAAGCTACCTATTGTCTTTGCTTAGGGTACCCCTTTTCTCTGTGTGCTTTGAGATTTTTGGCTATAGACTCTTGTTCTTCAGATCTTTATCTATGGGAATTTTTGAGGCCTGAAGGAAAGTACATTTCTCTATAAATGACTTGCCATTGCCTCTACCAGGTACCTAGGTAGCACCAAATTAACTTTATATTCTCAGCTAGGAGTGTGCCTTATATATAGTGTGAATTCTTAACAACTTCTCAGAGAAGGTATTTTGTCTTCCCTTTAGAGCCAAGTTAATGATGGGCTACTTTCCTTTGTCCCTTCTACTCTCTGTTCTATACTTGCACTGAGAGCACAGAACTTTGATCTCACATTTATCTCTGGGTATCCTATTAGACTCTACCCCTTGGGCAGACCCTAGGCTTTGCTTTCTGTTACCCATGCCCTGCCAGGCCCTGAAAACTGAAGTTCCTCTTCACCAGAGTCCAGTGGATATTCAGAGAGCAAAAGCCAGCCCTAGGGCATGTTTAGCTCTCTGCAGTCATGCCTTCAGTTCATTTTTAGCCTTTGGAGATTGTCCGTAAAGATTTTTAAATTTTATTTTTATAAAATGGATACAGAAAACACAAAAAATAAATGCATCACTTAATGAATTAGTTCAAGACTAATTAATCTGGTAAACTTTGCACCTCAGTCCAGAAGCCTTTTACATGTGCCATGGCCCACTCACAGACACTTTCCTCCCTGCAAAAGCAACCACTATCCTGACTTATATTTTTACTTAAAGAAAAAATAGTTTTATCACCCAAATGTGCATCCACAGACACTATAGTTTAATTTTCCCCATTTGAAAATTTTCATTTGTAAGTCTCTTTTTTAAAATAAACTTAAAAAAAATTTTTGGAATAGTTTTAGAGTTACAGAAACGTTGTGATGATAGTAGAGAGAGTTCCCAGATAGCCTGTACCCAGTTTCCTCTATGAACTTTAAAACAATTTTGCAACTGCGAATTGTTTGGATGAGTGTGAATGTGGTCTTAGAAGTCGGAAGCTAGTCTTCTTTCTACATTACATTACACTATATTACATTCGGGAAAAATGTAGCTAATAAGTCCTGTAGCTGGAACTTTACATTCTTTAGAAACAAAACTTTACATTCTTTAGAAACAAGTTTAACTACGTTATTTATAAATACTGTCTTTAAGGCCAAGCCTGAGGACAGAGGCACCCCAACACTGTTCCTTACCATTTTAAGGAAAAGGGAGGTGCCCAGCTCCTCAAAATGCCCAGAGTCAGGCAGCAGGTCCAGAACAGCGGCAGGGGCAGCCCCTGTAGCAGTCAGTTAAAATAGATTGTCTTAAAAAAAAGAACTTTCACAGGAGAGATATGAAACTTCATACTCAATAAAAGCCAACCTGCTGCTGTCTCTATTCTCACTAACCAAGGACTAAAAATACTGAGTGAACATCAACAAACCCACACACCTCATCCATCTCTGTCCTCAGAGGAATGCCAACAAATCTGTAACCTCTCCAAGGAAATGTCTTTCCAGGGAAGGCAGAACTCCAGCAATCTAAGGGGAGGGGAAGAAGGCTTGGAAATGAGCTCTGGACAAAGATTTTCTACAGAGAAAAGATTTCTCCAACAATTAAAAATGCCTCTTTGATAAGAAATCTATTAGCACTTATGAAATATGAGTATTTGAAAAGAAATTGCCTCTTCATCAATATTTTAAAACGAAAATATCCGTGGGCTATTTCAGAAGCATTTTACATCTAGACCTTGCATGTCACTAGGTTGAACATTACATTTTTGAGCACCCAGACACTTGCTGAGAGGTATTTGAGGTGCTTCAGAAGAGATGGAGGCTGTAATATACTCCAAAGAACTGTGGTGGGCAAAACACTACCCATTCCTTCTTTCAATATTTACCATGTCCTTACCACATGCAGTGCACTCCTTCAGTAATTATCGACTCCATTCTTTCATATTCTAGAAGGGAGGACTTATATATAAACCACTGATGCTAATGCCACCTGATGAGGGCATAAAGAGATTTGTACCCAATTTCATGGAAGAGCAGAAGGTGCAATTAATCCTGCCAGGGGATGGGGCATGAAGAAGGGGTGCCAGGTAAAGCTTGCTGTTTAACATTATTCAACATTATTTCCTTTCCCAGAAAACCTCAGGGGCTCTCTATTTCCTGCCTGACATTAAGCTTCTCAGAGGTTGTTCTCTTGGTTTATTCCAGCTTTGTCTCCTAAGGCCCATCTACTCAGGCTAGTCACCTCCCCACTCTAAGAGATGAATGCTATGAATGTCTTCAGCACATCATGACTGCTTATCCAACCACATGGTTTCTCCCAGGACTACTCCTCTGACTAGACCAAATGTGGGCCTTACTCACTAAGCCTCCATTGTATTTGTCCATCTCCTGCTGAATTCTTCATCTCCCCTGCATCCCATTTCCTGTTAATGCTGGCCTCTTTCCTCACCATGTCTCCTTATAAGTGAACTCCCTACAGTGCTGCCAAAGCATGAGTACAGACGGATGCTACCTCTCAGTACAGTATGGCAATCAGCCTAAAATCCAGAATGCACCCTCCTTGTTCCTAAAATGTTCTTCCGTATTCTTGCCATGAGGAACTGTTTGCCCCTTCCTTTTCCTCTGTGTCCCTTGGCTGTTTCTTGGGGCAGAAGCAGGCTGTATGGGGCCTGATGCTTATACAATTTCACAGGCCCTTTTTAAGAAGAACAGGACAAAATTATGACTACAAAATTAGATACAGGGGCTTAGAAGGGACCCATGTAAATGACTTTTCCTGAAGCCTAAGCTTCCTTACCTTCATGAGCTCCTCTTCCCACAGCAGTATTACTCTGATACTGCCTCTCTTCCTCCCCTCACTCCCAGCCCCCAATGCTTCTGTTTGTGTTTTTTTTTTCTTCACAAAGAACACAGAGAGGCATCAACTTTCATAACCTGGAAATGTTAGAATGTATTTCAGGGAAGAAAATAATTTTCCTCTGAATATTTAAAAGTCTATAGCTTTAAAAGTAACAAGCATAGCTTCTACCATACTTAGCTAGCATAAGAATTCTAAGCTCTGGACCCCCCTCTCCCTTTCTCCACTTTGAACATCACCCCTCTCCTCCACGTATACACACCACCACCACCCCAGAGAAGACATATCCATTTTAATTTCACCTAGCTCAGAGTTCCCTTAGGCTGAAGGAGCTGGGATGTATTACTAGCTGTTACTGGCAGTTTGACAGTTGCCACTAGTAGACACAAGTAAACTGGGTGACGACTGATGTGTACTCCAGTCTTTTGAACAGGGAGGAGCAGTTTTGGAAAAGGGGCTTAACTCAGTAATTGGGAAATAGAAAGGACATCAGGTTGGGATGAGATTTCATGACCTCGTTATGCAATGCTGCAAGTGTTTTTTTCAAAATCCTATATCTCAGGCAGAAGCTGAGCTTCAAATGATTGGGAGGAATGGGGTCTGTCTATGAGGAGACATGGCAAGAGACTGCTAGGGAAATTGGGGTGCACAGAGGCAGCTAAATTGCCCCCCAACTAGGCCAAGCCCCATGAAGTTTCATCAAGAGGGCCTCTGATCTGAACCTTATTGCTAATGATACTAATAGCAATAACAAAAATAGTTTAAAAATAAGTATGAAGAACTTACATCCCAGAGGACACTGCTCTGTGTGATTTTTTACAATAATTCTCACTCCAATCCTGAAAGGGGGTGTGTTGCCATCCCTCATTTTACAGGTGAAGATAGGGAGATTCAGGAAAGTTTAACTCCGTCTAAGTGTGTTTCACTTGAAAATTACAGAATATTTTGGCAAATGCAAAAGGAATTACACAAATCAATTATCAAATTATTTTGCCATGGGGACATTAAGGACAATTGGTGGAATCTGAATGGGGTCTGAGAATTAGATGGAAAAATGTATGAATATTAACTTCCTGATTTTGATAGTTGTATCGTGATTAGGTATGAGAATTTCTATGTTTGTAGGAAATACACACTAACATATTTGCAGATCATGGAGCATTAGGTTGGAAATTTTCTTGCAAAAGATTTCAGAAGAAAACTTCTAAGTATTTCACTTGAAACTTTTCTATAAGTTTGCAATTATTTCAAATTGTAAAATATACATTTTTAAAAATTGATGATCAAGTAAACAAATATAATAAATTCCACTCTTCACATGCGCCTTTAAATCTGCCCTGGGTCACTAGGAAATACAGGTTCTGCAAGCTCAGGGCAGCTGTGGACTAATTTGTTCATTGCTGTGCTATGCTACATTGCTGTAAAAAGATATTCTCTCAATATAGTACTTTCTAATGAGCACCCTGACAACATCTGCATTTCTATTTTGAGGCTGAAGACGATTTGCCATTTAAATATTTTCACCAGTAAAAATATTGTATACTCAAAAAAGGTCATGAAGTTTACTACCGCATAATGCCTTGCATTTTCTAAGGCATTTTCACGTTCCACACTGGAGGAGTGGAAAGAAATCAGGCCCTAGGCTAGAGATGATGTGGACCATGATTCCAGTTCCACAAATCCCAGCTGTGTAACACTGGGAACATTACTTCCTTACCTACATTGTGCGAGGTTATTGTGATTATTTAATGAGGCATAAATCACTGATTCAAGACAAAAGTCATAATCAAGGAGTATTCATTTATTCAATTGACTTTCATTGTGTCCATGGTAAGTGCCAAGTGCTGTTCTAGGCATGGGAGATAAAGTTGTGAACTTTAAGATATGGTTGCTGCTGTCATGGATTGACAGTCTAGTGGGAGTAGAGATGGGGAGGACAATCAAATGGTGATGACATGGAGTGTATGGAGTAAAAGGAAGAGGAATATTAGATAAAGGTAGTCACCGAACGCTTCTCCAGGAAGAGCTAAAACTTCAGAAACGGGAAACAGCTGCTCTAAGACCCGGGTGCGTGGCTTTCCCATAGTTACTCAATTGCCCACAAAAAGGAAAGATTGATTTGTGGAAAAGCAGCAGAGTACACCTCACTGGCTATGCCCTGGGATCTCAGTGACAGTTTCAGAGTCTGTGAACACATCATAAGCCCCTCAACTGCCTGCGCTTGTGGTACATTAATGGAAACACCATATCAGCGTGAACAGAAGTTCCTTCCTTTAAGAGCCCTCACTCTCAAACTCAAATAGATGAGATTAAGCTAAAGCACAATGCTAGGCTTCTTGGGGATAGTTCTTCAGCTGGTTTAGTGTTAGGTGTGTGTGTATGTATGTGTGTGTGTGTATGTGAGAGAGGGCCAGTAAAAGAAAGATGGGAAAGAGAGAGAGATTGTGATATTACTGGAGTTTTTCATGTGGTAGCATTTTGTGAGAATATTACTTCTGAGACCAGTTATTTCCTGTTCTCCATACCCAAAAATTACACTCCTATTTACAGCCATATGTTCCCAAGCATAATTAAAGAGCTAAGAAAGGAGCAAATGAAGTCCTTATGGTTATATATAGGCAGAATTACATGGCACTTGAATGGCCATGATGCAGGTAAGAAGCAAAAAGGAAATGTAAAGAGAAATTATTCCTACTCTAAAAATCTTTTCCACCCAGCCTATCCAACTGGTTATAGATTTTTCGCAACCATTGATGTTTGGCTTTATAGACATTTACTTTGAACATTCACATCAGTAAAGTTGTATTATTTGATTAATGCTGCAGTGTTTTTAATTGCAAAGTTTTCATGACTTAAAAATGGAAAATTTCTGAATTAGAAAACCTTGTTTATGCGTCGGTCTATTGGTGCTGTAAGTGACTTCTCAAGTCTACATTTACATTCCAAGCTAGGATTGCTCTCAGGGAATTCTGAAATGCTTTCTATATTTGGTAGAACTGCATCAGAAAGCAAAACATGCACATTTAATTTAAAAAAAAAAAAAAAAACATGTTTTACATGTAATTCTAGTCCCCTATTCCCTTTACATTTTCCTTCTACAGAAAAAAGCTTTCAAGCTGTAGATGACACGGGCGATTTGGGCTCAGACCAAAAATCACCTGAGACACTGGTTTCCTAGGAAGATTGGGCATCAGTCAGAGAGTCCCCAGTTCAAATACCTGAGCATATAAAGCTTCCTCATGAGAGGAAGGCGCTGTAGCCTGCATCCTTATCCTCTCCCTCCTCAACTAATCTCCATTCTTAAGAAGCATTCAAGCTGTTTCTCTTTTGCGGCCATCGCTGAAGAGGCAGCAGCCAAAATGAAGTTCAATACTTTTATGACTTCTGATCTGAGCAAGAACCGTACAAGGCATTTAAAGGTACCTTCCCACATTCGCAGGAAGATTATGTCTTGCTTTCTTTCCAAGGAACTGAGGCAGAAATACAATGTTTGATCCATGCCTATCCGAAAGGATGATGAAGTTCGCATTGTACGAGGACACTACCAAGGTCAGCAAACTGGCCAAGTAGTCCAGGTTTACCGGAAGAAATATATCATCTACATCAAGTGGGTGCAGTGGGAGAAGGCTAATGGCACCACTGTCCATGTGGGCATTCACCCCAGCAAGCTGGTTATCCCTGGGCTAAAATTGGATAAAGACTGCAAAAAGATCCTTGAACAAATTTTGCCAGGTAGGAAATGAAAAGGGCAAACATAAGGAAGAAACAATTGAGAAGATGCAGGAATAAAAGAATCTTATGCACAACTTCCATTAAAAACTGCCAAAATGAAAAAAACAAAGAAACATTCAAAGCATGCAGAACAGATGTATGTTTAATAAATGGTCAAGAATTAACAAAGTGTTTAGACTGGTAATTGTCTCCCAATATCATTCTGCCTTTATATTTCTGAGTATCAACTGAGAAAACAGCTGCCCAGCTATAGTCTACCTCTCCAAGCTAGGTGAGGTCAAGGGGCTAAGTGTTGGCCCATGGGTGCAAAATGGAAATTATTCCTCTAAGGAAGCGTCATGCTCTCCACTTCTCATTCCCGCATTCCGTGGACTTACTTTGATCATGCAGTTGAAGACATTTGTAGGGTGATAAAGCCTCAAGATTAAAGGATCTTGGTTCCTTGAATGCCATCATGGGGCAAAGCCACCTATTTCTGGGTGGCTACGTAAGAAAAAAGTACATCTGTATTTTGTTTGTCACTGTATTTTTAATTTCTTTATGACAGTTCACTTTTTATCCCTACTAATATGCAAATTAATTAATTATAAATATATTCAATTATTGCCTTTCTTTGTGCCAGGCACTATGCTACTCATAGTGGGGAGAAAATAGATGAAAAAGGCATAGTTCCTGCCTTCAAGGAACTTAAAAACTATGAGAAAAACAGATGTGTGATATGTATAGAGGTAACTACAATATGAAGGAAGATACAATAGTGCTTCTTAAACTGCCAACCAAAAGCATTTCTTAAATGCTTAATTTTGGAATAACAAGCCATTTTCCAAAAATTATAAAAGCAGCCAAGGTTATTTTTCAATCCTACATTCTGTCTGTTCATATCCCTTCTTCCCTCACTGGGTACCCAGAGGCTTTGGGCTACCACAGACCTCGCTTGCAGAGCCCCATATGAAAAGAGAATTTGGGGTAAACATGTTCTCACATCAGACCACGTAGACAAGAACCAAGTCTTCTGTCCTCTTCACAAGGTTACGGTGTAGAAAGATCTTAAGGAGATGAAAAAGACAGCTTCTTCATTTTCCAGCGCTGCTATGATCAATACCACACAGCGGGTTGGCTTTAAGAACCTGAATTTAGTGTCTCATGGTTTTGGAGGCTAGAAGTTCAAGTATTGTCAGGGCTTGCTTTTTTTTTTACCAGAGTCTGTAGCATTCCAATAATCTTTCACATAGTGATTTCTCTCTCCTTGTGTCTTCTCTGATTTCCACTGACTTGTGGCTTCTTCTGACTGGCTGCATCCAACCTTCCCCTGCTTTATAAGGACCCCAGTCATCTGGATCAAGGCCCACCCTGATTCAATTTGTCCTCGTCTAAATAGGAATGTCAAAGTTCCTCTTCTCAAATGAGTTTGCACTCTAACTAATAGCACCTTCAAAGGTCCTATTTATAAAAGGCTTCACACCCACTGGAGCATGGATTACGATTTGAACATGTGTTTATGGGGGACATGTTTCAATCTCCAACAGCCTCCTTCATCCCAAAGACTTGTGACCTGGGAGATGCCTGCAGCATTCCCGTGGGTTCGGGTGATGATCTGGTGATCCCATAAGGAATGAGTGGGCTCCTGTAAATATGAAGAGGATCCATTTGGGCTCCATTCCCCAGGGTGATTATAGTTCTCAGAGTGAGGAGGGATGAGAGTCACAGATAATAACAAGATGTGTCCATGTGGTGCACATTCACACCAGTGAGCACACTGAATCTACTGAGGAGAAAGCCATTCTCCTTTTCAGGTCACATTTCAACCCTCAGATTTTGTTTAGGAACAATTCTGGGGTTAGTGCCCATACGCTCTTTCTAATCAGTCTTTTTTTTTTAGGGTACAGGGGGCTGGGGATTGAACCCAGGAACTCGTTTGTGGGAAGCCAGTGCTCAACCACTGAGCTATATTGAATTCCTTATCAATCTTTTTTAACAATGACAGAGCAAGCTGAAACTTGCCCCTTGGGAAGTTAACACCATTTCCTTTTCATCACAGTAGTTTTTGTTGTTTACGTTCTATTTATAGTAGGTGATATTGATTTTCCAATTATTATAGTAATACAGTTTTCTTTTAAAATAAATATAGAAGAGTGGGTGTAGCTTAGTGGTTGAGCACCTGCTTCCCACGGTGAGGTTCTGGGTTCAATCCCTGGTACTTCCTTTGAATATATATATATATATATATATATATATATATATATAAA
>JAQZBX010052331.1:0-19154 GCA_029593785.1 Cabassous unicinctus
CCAGAGAGTTCTATATGGCAATAATGTTACCCATAAAATTGTAATGACATTGAGGATATTTTTCCTATCTTCTTAACATTTTATTGTTCCTTTCAGCTTTTTTTTTTAATAGTGCTATATTTTGGTGCAAACTCTCAGATTCTCTATTTACTTTGATGGTTATCTGAGCAAAGTTACAAACAGTAGTTCATTCTTTCCGTAAGTGTGCCCAGCTTTAGTCACTAGGAATACAATGGTAAGCAAGAAAGACCCGGGGAAGTGGGTGTGGCTCAATTGATAGAGCTCCCGTTTACCATATGGGAGGCCCCGGGTTCGCTTCCTGGGGCCTCCTTGTGAGGGCAGGCCGGGCCGGCTGGCGCGGCGGGGTAGGCTGATGCAGCAAGACCTCACAGCAGGAAGTGGGTGTGGCTCAATCGATAGAGCCCCCCGTTTACCATGTGGGAGGCCCTGGGTTCGCTTCCCAGGGCCTTCTTCTGAGAGCTGGCCGGCCGCACGGCGCGGTGGGCTGATGCAGCGGGACCTCACAGCAGGGGGGAGATGAGCAGACATGGAAAAAACACACAGCAAACACAAGCAGCAAGGGGTGGATGACTTCTCAGGACTTCCATTTCATCAAGGAAGACACTAAATGACCACAGTGAAGTCTGTTGAGTGTGAGAGGGGACACCAGGAAGTAAATAAGGTCACAGAGTAGGAGTCAGTGAGTGGAGTCTTTACTGAGTGCTACTGTTCACCCAGCACCGTGCTAGGCTCTGAGGAGACTGCCGAGGAGGGAGAGAAGGTCCTTCCTGCTCACGGAATCACGGAGAGCCAAACGGGGAGGTGCTGCCTCAGTGTACAGGGGCGGGTTTCAGAGAGCTTGCATTTGGGTGAACAGCAGTAGTCATAATTTGTTCCACTGATTTGGCTCTAAATTATACAAATGTAACTTAGGACTTATGTCATTATATGACGTATAAAACTAGATCATCAGTTCATGAAGGGCAGAAGTCATGAATTTTACTGCTTTGTGTTCCTTGTAATATCCAGCCCATTGCTATCTGCACAGTAGCTACTCAATAAACATTTGTCAAACAAATGTAGGGCATCATGATTTCTTACTGTTTTTCTGTGAATAGTTCTAGAGCACAAGACAAATGAGTGGCTACAATTCCCCAGGGAGTTGGAAGTTCTAGCTCCAATGCGTGACCTGAAGGAGACTGTTTTTCTACAAATGCACCATCTATGATTCAGGACCTTCCTTCACCCCATTTGGAACTGGGATGAGTGAGTGAAACTCCTTCTGTCTGTAAACTTTCCAGTGTCAGGGTACTCTTTTGAGCATTTGAGGATGGAGAGTGACAACAGACAGATGGACCCATTGACAATTGTGTCCCCTTGTGGTACTCCTGTCACAGCTGAATTATTCTGTCATTTTTGCTGTCACCAAATCAGGCTGATCCAAGAAGCGGAAGGAAGAGCATTTCCAGTGAGTCTTAATCACAGAGGGAAATGGCTCTCTGTGCTTTCTGTGAAAGGGTCTGGCTTTATTATTTTCTAGGAGTGTAGAGGGGACATAACCTGTAACAAGATATGAATAAGAGACCTGGTGATGGTATTTTGAGTTATCTTAAAATTTCTCCTGCATCCTGCCCACTTAAATTTAAAGAGCCCATTTGGGAGCTCAGGAGCTGTGCTGGACCATGCCATGTTCATGTTGAGGGGAATTTCACTTCACCTGTACTTGGGACCTTAACCTGCCAACCTCCGATGGACCCCACAAATGGGGCAATGCTCTGTCCGCACCACATTCTGGGTCATTCTGTGAGGACAACCCTTCCCCCCAGACACTAGGAAACTCATGAGCTCCCATAGCTGCACTTTTGGCATCGAGCGCCCCTGTTATATAAGTCTCTGGCACCCCAGGGGGGAGTGGGAAACGTGACTGGAAAGTTGTCAGTTGTAGTTCCAATCCTACAGCGTGTGATAGCCTTGGGAAATGGGGGAATGGAATGTGTTAGGGCTGCTTTGAAGTTAATTCCAGAAAAAGTTATTTACTCAATATATTTAGCATCACATTTTCTTTCATTTTATTTTTTTTAACTGGGGAAGTAGAGTTGCTTTTCCATTATTTGTCACACTTTGCATTTGCTGAAGTTTTTTTCTGAATTATCTTTATGGCTTCATTTTATCCATTTTTTGTACATAGACTTTCTATGGTATGGCAAAGGGAGGCTGTTTTGTTAGCTAATTAATTCAACAAATATTTCTTAAGTACGCCCTGTGTTCCAGGGGTATGGAGATGAAGAAGGACTGATGTTAAATTTCTGAGAATTCAGCTCTCCAGCCAAGGGGACAGATGTTTGGCTAGTAAAGGAATAATTCATCTGCCTGATGCTGCTGAATAAACAAGGTGTGCATGTATGCGTGTGTATTTATCTGTGTATGTGTATCTAAATATTATGTTTTAGGGCTCCGTTTTCCCAGACTTTGAATTTGATCTGTAATCGTGAACAAATACTGACGACCTAAAAACAGAAGCCACACATGCCTCACATGATCCTAGTGACTTTGGGGCTTTCTTATTAATGACACCAGTGAATTTATTATTTTGTCTTTATTCTTGTGGTCAGACACAAGATACTAAAACCATTTTTATTATGTTTTTTTCACTTACAACAGAGGCTGAAAATTGGCAATCCAATGGAACTGCTTTTTCGTGTATTTTTTAATGGTTTTCAGTTTTTAATTTATGGAAAAATTCAAATCTATAGAGGAATAAAGAGACTAGTAAAATGAAATATATGCACCCATCACCAGCCTCAAGAACTATCAACCTGCAGCTGATCTTCTCTCAGTTATAATCTTCCCTTTCCACTGCTCCCCCCCATTCTACCTGGATTACTCTGAGGCAAATCCCAGACATATTATTTCATCTGCGAATATTTCAGTACTCACTGTGCTTGCTAGTTTTGGTGAATGTTATTAGATAGGAAATATCACACGCCCTCCTGTGTTCACAGTTCCTGCCATTCATGTTGCCTCTCACAGGTCTGCCCTCTCTGACGCTACCTGCCCGGCCCCTGGGAGCATTTGGGTTTGCAGCCTCTAAGTTTCCTATTTCCTTATGTGTTCCCTTCAGTCACATTTAAAAAAAAATTATTGTGGTAGTATATACATACATATATAACAGATGACATGGCTTTTTAACTGTTTCATTTTTAAATTGTGGTAGCATACATATAATATAAAATTTGTCATTTGAATCATTTTTAAGTGTACAATTCTGTGGCATTAATTACTTTTACAATGTTGTATTACCATCACCACCGTCCATCACCAAAATATTTTCACCACCCAAAACAGAAACTCTTCATTCCTTTTTTATGGCTAAATCACGGTCCGTTGTGTGTGTGTGTGTGTGTGTGTGTGTGTGTGTATCTCACATTTTATTTATCTATTCTTCTTTTCATGGACACTTGGGTTGTTCCCAGTCACTTTTGTTTTTACTTTCTTAATGCATAATTTGTGTTGCTGCCTATAAATATCCAAGCCATATTGCTAACTGCTTCCTAATAGTACATCATATAATTCAATGTTAGCTTAAGATTTATCCTTATGAGAGGTTTAAAATTTATTTTCTGGGATATGATTGCATTCCTGACTGTCTAAATGGGTTTGAACATGTTGGTTCATTTCACTTTCTCTGTGCAGCTTGATGAAAATGGTTTTCAGGATCTGCCTCAAAATTAATAATCATACATCATTAACAAAATCTCTTTGCTTTAGACTTTGCAGTCTTACACCTGAATTTGAAAAGGCAAGTAAACCAGAGTTTATAGCAATTTAAAACATATGCCTCAATGTAAAATGCTACTACTACTATTACTAAACTAAATAAATCCCTTCTATCATCCAGAATGAATTTCTTTAAGATTAATAGTTTTCTCTGTCCTTACAAAGCACAGGGCCTATTGACTCTTAGCAAGCTAGCTTCCTTGGAGAGATCAGGGAAATCCAGGTGAAAATTAGGCTGGAGAAATGATGACTCAGGAATGTTGGTGTTTGTTTGCATGTAATTGAATGACAAGATAACTTTATTATACTTTTCTACACACTTATATATAACATGAGTGATTATGTAACACTCATGCTTTACACCCACACTGTTAAGTAATAAATAGTTACAATATAACATATATATTATACTTACAAATAAAATTGTAATTGGTTTTATAGCTATTCTATGGTAATCACAGAAATATTTTGTCATGTTAAGATAATCATTTTTAAATAGTTTAGTGCTTTAGGCACCTTATAAGTCCTGGTGCACATTTTAGAAACTTCAGTGATATGATTAATATTTCAAATCAGCCACTTCCAGAAAGCAACTTTGATAGTGTCCAGAGATGATACCTATGTGAAAAATGGGTCTAGGAATCTGAATGTGACAAAAACCAGAATTAGAGAAAAAGCCATAGGTAAGAGTGACTGGCATATGTTAGGGTAGTGCATTTATAGGGCAGGGCTGTTCCCCTTCCAGAACAATGCTATTAGCTTGATCAAGGCTTCTGTTGCTTTTATTTCTCTTTCTTTAAAGGTGTAATACAGAACTGTTTTCCATCTGTGTTTGGCCAGCTGCTGTGGCCTCTTGACCTAAGCAGAGTGTCATGGGGGAAAGGGACTTGAGGCAGGAACCTTTGGGGTCAAACAGGAAATACTAAGAGGCCTTTAGTGATATTGATTGGGCTGAGAAGTGCTGAGATCAGAGGAGACTCTCAAGGTTTTGTGGCTTCTTTCCAAGCTTTAACCAGGAATCAACATTTTTGTCTCTTTGAATTCACTGCAAGTTTGTTGGATTGATGGAAAATACAAAAGTGAGATGTTTTGAGCACCACAGATTAAAAACCTACAGCATAAAATAAGTATTTTTATATAAAATTTGGGGTCATATGATGCAAGTTGGAAGCAGTCAAGTTTAGTAGTTGAGAGTTTGGACTCTTGTGCAGATGATCTGTACTCACTTTTTCTGCTGTTGTGCCTGGATGCAGTCCTCTCCAGGGCGTTTGTGAGAGTAAGAATGAGTGTGTTTGTTTTACTTGTTTCTTTTTTAAGGCACATGCGCATTCCATTGCTCTGTACTAAAGCTCTTGATGGTGCCTGTGAGACTATGTGTAGCAGACAAGTACCTAATCATTTCTTTAAAAAAAATAAATAAATAAGAAAACCTCCTCTTGCCTAATTTAACCATTAATGTGCCCGAGACCTGCCTCCATTTGTATGTAAGTAAAAAGGAATACCCTCTTTGGTGTGCTTTACTTAATTTAAGAGGCATAAAGATAGGTCATCTACTTTCTAACCCCAGTGTGGCTCTTCAGTGTATCTCTTAAATTTTTTGAGATCTAATTGTGGCAGAAGATTTTTATCACAGATACATCCAAACAAAGGCTACTTTTCCTGATGGTCCATTTTAAAGAGGCCTAAGACTGAGTCCATATACTGTGTTGTGTTTGCTGAACATGTGGGCTGCTGGGCTTTGTAGGGCTGTTTGGTGAAGTTAGAGGTTCAAGCTACATGATACAGGCATGTGCCACTGACATCTTGACTGTTTCATTGATCAGGATGCATGAGTTATATGATTTATGATCTGGTGGGAAATAGGTGTTCTACAGCATCGTGCAATGACATAATATGTAACCCATTCTTTATATAATAAAAAATAACTCAGGTTGGACTCAAGCCTTTTTTCTGATTGTGCTGTTTCAGATGTAAACTCTTTAAATTCTGGAAATATTTTTATTTTGGAAATGTTCTTGATTCATAATTGGTCAGATTCTGGATGTGCCTGGTAAATAGTCTTCTAGCCTTAAATTAGGAAGTCTGAGGCACTATCAAGAGAATCCTAGACATGGCACAACTATATCTTATGTCTAAAATAAGTTATATTGGTATCAAAAGATGTCAGTTAATCAATTAAAAGAAAAATGAGCAGCTGATGTCAAAGAAATTTAATAATCTACAAATTTCTTTTCCAAATAATAACAGTTAGATTTAATGGAAATTTTGTTCACGAACAGACTATACATTTGCTATGGACAGTCAGTCACATGGCATTTTTCTTACAAAGAACTTGGGTACTGGGTTGCAGACCTTCAAAGAACACAACCAAAACCACACAATTAGAAAAAGAGAGAGAAATGAGATGATTATAAATAGACAGGAAGGGGGTTGGGGTGGGGAAGGATTCGAGTGGATAAGAAAGCAGTAAATAGCTAAATCAGGCCCCAGACCAGAGGATGCTACAAAACAAGGGACGCTGCTGTGGAGTGTCCTAGGAGTGGCAAAGCTTTTCCACAGACTTTCTTTGTGGGTGTTAGTCTTTTAGCATCCTCTCTCTCTTCTTTCCTCTTTAGCATTTAAGGAGAATTGGTAGTAGGAAGACAATACCTACTCAGTAAGTGAGAGGCTGCTAACTCCTAGACTTCCTAGCTCATTATATCAGTGGTTCTGAGCCCTGACAGACTTTGTTCTCTTCATTCAAAATGTTTTATAACACTCTTGACTATCCAGAAATGAAATTCCTAAGTAATATAATCTTTTGACACAATTTAAAGACTATCTCATGCCTTATCTATAAGAGAGAGGAGCTATAAAGGAAAGTCATTTAACATAAAATATCCTTGATTTTCATGTGTAAATGCTTGTATGCACCTGCCTAGGAACTTCGAGACAGTCACCATACCTGGGACAGCTGCAGATGCAGGCTGGAATGGGAGCGTCGGGTCAGAGACTTAGTTCTTCCAGCAACATTACTATCAGGAACTAACATTCTGAAACCTGGTAATGTGTCAAAGGACACTCAGTAAAGTGTTAAACAAAGCAAGTAATAATCTTTCCTCAATTAACTGGAAAAATAAAATCACACAAAATGCACGAGAATCTCTGTTATTACATGTGAAATGGAGGAGGGTTCTAGGCTCAAAAATAAAGCAAGGCATTCTATATGATTATTTGAAAGCCGTGAAGGATGTGAAGGGAAGGATGACTCCGTTGTTTGGAGACACCTATGCATCACAGGACTTCCGACGTCCTTGGTCCTGTCCACTAAATGCATGGCATCCCTGCCTCCTCCAGTTACTGCAACATTCAACAGCACCCCCACAAGGTCTCCAAACATCCCCTTGAGAACCACTGCACCAGATGTTCTTGCATGATAGGTGAAGGCCTAGGAGATGGTGACACCTGGGAGGATACTGCTGAAAACAGAGCCAAGAGGACACAAAAACCACTGAGAAGGCCAGTGTTGGTCATATGGATGAGCAGCCCAGAAATCCCCACGCTAATGGGGCGAACACAATCAAGCCTGGGTATTCTGCCTTGATTATAAGATCCCAGGAAGGCTGCTTGCTCTGTCACCATCTGCCTCTCTCACATACTTTCATTTGTGCCGGAGAGGGAACCTCACTAATTTTCTACCTGCTCTCTCTTCATTAGTCAGCTGGTTCTGCTTATTGGATATATTTGTGCAGGGCTCATCCAGAGCCTCTTCTTGAAGTTTTCAACAGGAAGATTACTTATTAGAAGTAGCATGGTGCCAGGTGATTCTCACTGTAAACTCATTTTAAGACTGACTTTCTGTTCTCAGATTAAGATAAATGATGAACATGGAATATCTGTCTTTGAAAGAGGAGTATGAATTTTCAAACCAAGACATCTAGTCACCTTGCCTAACTTTCTACCTACCCAGGAAGTGAAAGATTTTTCAGGTCTTTCCATGGCAACTGGTATACAATGTCCTAACATGAAATGTGTTCTCTTCCTTTCTTGACAAGATTTGTATGTATTCTTGTTTGTAATGTGAAACTCAAAACTGTTTTTTGTTTTCAAAGTCAAGAAGGTTAGGATGCTGAAAATGAGCAATGGAAATAAGGGATATTCAGTTTTATTTGAATCTGAGCTTTTTTCCTTCCATCCTCCCTTTTTTGTGACTGACAGCACCCGAGTCTCTGCTTGTTCCCTGTCAAGAGCCATTAGCTTTGCAGTGACCTCTACAAGACTAAAAGATGTGAAAGTGGCCAATATAATTAGTATAAAAAGAGTGGTTGCAGAAAGACAAGCATTACTCCTGCAAAGTATGAGTCTAAGATTACTGATGTAGCCAAGGCCGTTTTTCTACAATGCGTTCCCACCGCTGCAGGCTGGGCAGTGAGTGCAGCTTCCACTTAGCTGGGTACCTTCTGTAGGTTGTGTTTCCCCCACAGAACCAAGGTCAAAAGGAACTAAATCAAAGCTTTCCCTCATTTATGCCCAGTTACTCATATTCCTAAATAGGGTAACAAATCCTCTCATTTTCAAAGTAGTATTCTTTAAATAAAATCTTCTCCTGATATCATAGGATTATTTTGACTCAATTAGGTGGCTTTTTTTTAAGGGAATGCAGTGAGCAGGCATTTTTAGTCAAAGATTGGATCAGATGATCTAGCTGGAGAGAACAATTTTTTCTTTCTGGTTATAGGGACTTTTCAGAAGAATCAGAGCTTTCTAGTTTATACATTAATTTCTTAAATGATATTTTCCCCCCAGTATCAGAATATAAATAGTGTTTCATTTCTTTGTTCCTTTAAAATGGGAGTGGGGGTAAGGCCCAGTATCTTTTTTTCTTTTTCTTTTTTTCAGTACTGGGGCCAGGGATTGAACCCGGGACCTCGTATGTGGGAAGCAGGTTGTCAACCACTGAGTTACATCGGCTCTCTTGAGTTGGTTGGTTGGTTTGTTTGTTTGCTTGTTGTTTGTTTTTTGTTTTTAGGAGGCACTGGGGACTGAACCTGGAACCTCCCTTGTGGGAAGCAGGCACTCTACCACTTGAGCCACATCTGTTCCCCCGCCCCAGTATCTTTTATGTCTTTATTCTTTTAATCCTTAAATGATTCATTTCCCTATCTTCCTATTACTTTAATTTATAAGCTAAGTATAGGGCATTGCAAACTAGAAAATGGATATAGATTATTGTTCTAAAAATGCATATAACAAAATTCACCATCTCTGGGCGCCACATGTGAAAACTTGCATTCCTTTGTATTGCCCACAAGGCAGACATGAAGCTTTTCTTTATCTTATGTCTATGATGCCTAACTGGGAGCATTTATTTTATTTTTAAATTGCATCTTTAGTTCTTATTCTCACTAATGAGATAATTAGCTCTCCTATTATTTTGAGTACTTTTGATTAGCCATTCCTAAAGCCTTCTAGAAGAGTTTTATACTTTTTCATCTTGAAAATTTGCTTACCCTCCAGCAAGTATGTTCTATGGAAATCTATGATATTTGCCACAAAGAAACAGAATAAAAATTTTTGGTTTTTCTTTTGTTGATTTCTTAGCTGTGGTAAAGTTTTCACCATCAAAACAGGAAATCAGGGTGAAAAGGGAAATTTCTGTCTAAAGAGTCAAACATTTTATGCCTTAAAAAATGAATCCATAAACTTTGATAACAATCTCAAAAAGAAAGAAATTAAGCAGAAATAGTGCCAGCAGCCCAAGAAGGTAGGCCCAAGAAGTTTGACTTCCCCGAGGAAACACATTGAGGTAGTATATTAGTTTCCTACAGCTGCTCTAACAAATGACCACAAACGAGATGGCTTAAAGCAACAGAAGTCTGGAAGCAAGGTGCTGGCAGGGCCGTGCTTCCTCTGTAGCTCTGGAGGAGGATCCTTCCTCGCCTCCTCCACCTCTGGTAGCCCCGTGTTCCTCGGCTTATGGAAGCACAGCTCCAATTTCTGCCTCCGTATTCACATGCTTGTCTTCCCTCTTTTTCTACGTGTCTGTGTCTCTGTGACCAAATTTCCCTCTTCTTATAAGGACACCAGTCATATTGGGTTAGGGCCCATCCAAATCCAGGAGGACCTCATCTTAACTAATTACAGCTGCAAAAACCCTTTTTCCAAGTAAGGTCACATTCACAGGTACTGGGGGTTAGGGCCTGAACATATCTTAGGGAGGACACAATTCAACCCACCACAGGTAGTGTTCCAGTTATTTATTGCTGTATAACAAATTACCCCCCAAATTTAGTGCCGTAAAACAATCATTTTACCTTGTCCGTAATTGTTAGAAATGTCTGAATTGATTAAGTTGATCTGGGAGGAGTTCAGCTGTGACACAATGGGAAACCAAGGCCACCATGCATGAGGAAAGATAGTGTGTTATTCCAGGTCCGGGGAGGGGGTATCAGGGGTCAATGGGAAGTGCGATTGGCCCTAGTGGCTCAACCAGAAGGTGGGGGCCACACAGGCAGAGCGAGAGGGACCCGTGGGCTTGTGCCTTTATCGTGGCTTGGGGTGGAAGTCAGTAGATTATCTGTGGGAGTCAAGGATTGGTTAGTTTAGAGTAAATGCATGAGAAAAGGGAAAGGGACTGGGAGTCCGAGGGTGGTAGGGATGGTGAGTTTATCATTTGGGTCCAACTGTGGGTTTTGAGTGAGGTGTGTGGGTGATTGGGTGGAGGCCACAATGTGGGTTTGGGTTCTGGGTTTATGCCCCAGGGCTGGAAAGCAGTTCATTAACTAGGTCAAAGATCAGTATTGAGGTGAGTGGCTTAGCCAAAGCAGTACACAGCAAAATTTTTGCAAGAAATTTTTGTAAGAATTTTGCAAGCGGCTTCTCTGGGTAGTTCCCTTTTGGGGTCTGTCATTCAGTTGCAGTTAGATGTCAGTTGCAGATGCCATCATCTGAAGGTTCATTCTTATGGCTGGCATTGATGCTGGATGTTGGCTGGGAGCTCAGCCAGGCTGTCAATCAGAGCTCCTCTAAGTAGTTTCTCTGGGTGCCTTGGGCTTCTCGCACACGGCAGCTGCATTCTAAGAGGGAAGATCCAGGGAGTGAGTGTCTAAAGAGAATGTTTCCAGGAGTCAAGGCAGAAGCTATAAAGCTTCATTGGACCTAGCTTCAGGAGTCATACACCGTCAATTCTGCTACATTCTTTTAGTTACAAGCAAATCATCATGGCCTGCCCATATTCACGGGGACGGAAATGAGATCCCACCTCTGGATGGAAGAAGAGTCAAAGAAATTGAGGCTACCTTTAATCTACCATAAGTGGTGATGGAAATACCTTTCAGATAGTAAATAATCCATACTACTACATATTTAGCAAATTGTTCATCTTGGTCTTGTTCTGAAGCATTAGTTTAAGGAATTAAAATGATCTTATGGATTTCTGTTTTAAACTGCGTAAACAGTTGACAATGACTACTAATTTTTTTTAAATGATTGTTTTATTAACAGAGGAAAGTTTGCAGTGTTTTTTGGTTTTGCAATATACTAAATTATTCTTAATACCTTTAGTACAAACTCATGGCCTGCTGTCTGAGCCTGACCCAGGGATGTTCTGTTTGTCCTCCAGTGTTTCTAAAAAGATAAGCCAACCTTTTAAAATAAGAGAACTTCACATAAGACTCCATATTTCTAGCTTCCCTTGAAAAATGGAAAACTTGGACCATAAAGGACCTGAATTCCATTTGGCAGTGCTTGACCGGAGCTGAGTAGTAGCTGTCATTACAGAAAGCATCAACTCTGTATCAATCAGTTAAAGACCATTTATCGATGTGTTTGCACTGGTCTTTTTCTTATGTTTGAAGAATATTGATCTATATCCAATCTTTATTAAAAGTGGGAAGACAAAAGAAAGAGAGGGTTGTGTGTTTCCAGAAATGGGAGAATTCATTTGTGTATGTGTGTATGTAGAAGAATAGACCTCCATGCTCAAATTGTCAGTGTGCCCACTTCACCTTCCCTCGGTGCTCCTGCACATTTCATCACGAGGTTACCTGCCTCCCTGACCTCTATAGACATTTGAGTTGCATCCACTGCTTTAGTGCTTTAGTGACCTGAGGATGAAGTTTCTCTTAAATACTTGTCAGAGGCTCCCCAGGTTTAGTGGGGACCCAGGACATGTAGTTTTGAGAACAAAGCTTTAGAATACTGGAACTCCAGTTTTTCACTCTGAAATGAACACTGGATATAAAGACAGAGGGTATCTATGGATTAAAGACAGCTGCAAATTCTTTGTCACTTTGCTCAAGGAGAGGTACAATCTATTTCTCTATCACCTTGAATCTGGGCTGGGCCTCTGATTGCTTTAATCAATAGGATTTGGGGGTAGTGAGGCTAATATTTAAGATGACTGACAGCTTTGGTTTCTTCCTTTTGGAATCTAGACACCATATTAAGAGGAAGCTCAGGCAGCCACGTGGAGAAACCCATGTGGAGAACTGTGGTCCCAGCTGACTTCCAGTGTCAACCTGCCATTCATGTGAAGAAGCCATCTTGAAAGTGGATCCTCCAGTCCCAGTCAAGCCTTTCCAGCTGACACCATATGGAGCAGAGATGAGCCATCCCTGCTGAGGTTTGTCCAAATTGCAGTTGTGAGCAAATAAATGCTTTTATTATTTTGAGTTGTGGAAGGGCTTGTTAGACAGCCTATGGATAGTTTAGTAACTGTAGTGGTCTAGTATTTGTGCTCCCAGCATCCATTTGGCCTTCTTCTGGGAAGTGTTTCTTTGGGAGAACCAATTCCACTTCCACTCTCAGTACATATACTTTGAATGGAGCTGATTCCATCCCAGGCTGCAGGGATGAGCTTATGACTTAGCCTGGCCAATCAGAGAAACTGACCTCTAAGACTGTTTCAGGAACCAGGTATGTGTGACCTTATCAGAATAAGTGAGATAAATAAAATATTTGCTGGTGCTGGTAAGAGAGACTACTTGCATTTCAAATGGATCCAAACCCAAGAAGATATGAGCCTGGAACTTACAGGGTTCACCAGCTAGAAGATGAAAATAAAGCCAACACAGCAGAAGGCTGGGCTTGAGAGACTGAGGAAATCAAATCCTGACTACCTTTTGGCCTTCTTCACCCGTCACTATCTGTTGGCTCTCTCTGCTCATCTCTACCTACTGATCATGTCCATCCATCTCTACTTTCTGTCCATCTGTACACACCAATATCCTTTTATTCCTTAAGGTCCTCTTCGGAAGCCTTTCCAAATATTAACTCTACCCACACCCCCTATAGGTGTGATTTCTTTCTCCTTTAACTGTCCCTCTCCCCCAGCAATGTATGTTCCCTATCCTTGCCTGAGATTTTAATGACCCCTTGCCTCTTCTTTTCTCATGAGATGGCCAAGTTGAGGACAGAGGCAGGATCTTTCTAATTTCTCTGCCCCTCACAGCTAGCACAGCATCCAGTACAGAGCCCGTGTTCACCTTTGTTCCCTTCATTTCTGTAAGTAGGTGGGGTTTTTCTCTACGGAATTGGGGAGATTTGTCAGGCTGGGAAGATAGGAAGTCTTAGGTAGGGAGTGAGGGTAAGGGGTAGCTTGAGTCTGATGGTGACCTGCCTCCTCCCTCATAGAGAACAGAGATGTGCTCAGGGTAGAGCTGCTGGATTCCCCACTGCCCTCCCTTTAAATGTCTTTTGAGTCATACCCTCCTTCTCTCTTTCACTTTGGTCTCAGGGAAGAGACCCTTTCTGCTCCAATGATTCCTTTCTTTTCGCCTTTAAATGTTCGTTTCTGTCATCTTAAAGATTTCTGTCTGCTCTACACCCTCATCTAGTTTCCACTGTCTCTCATCCAGACATGTTTTCTGAAAGGGCACTTTCTCACCTACCCTCTGAAATTCGGTTTTCATTCCACCATGGGCTCCACTGAAACTGCTCCACCAAATGCAAAATTTAACGGACACTTGACTTTTCTGAAGCATATGGAATTCTGCATCTCTTCTTCCCTGACTCAATTGCTGATTGAGTCAATTGCTGATTCCTTCAGCAATTTTAAGCGACACCGCCCCCACCCGGCCCAAGTTTTGTCTTGGGTATTTTCCTCATCTTTCTACATTAGCCAATTCCACCTACCACTGGTGACCCCTGTATCTATATTTCTGGCCCAGAATTCTCTTCTGAGGCCAGGAGTTCTGCAGCAGAGGTGACTCTATCATTGGTGAGTCGGGTGCGGGCAAGAGTCTTTATAAACTGACAGACCTTGCTGTGGACCACAGTAAACACCCTAACAGAAGTGGACAAGCATCAATACATCCTCACTGTGTCCTCTAAGAGAAGTTTGCATAAACTGTAAACCATGAATCATTACACATTTTCAGTCATTTGTAGGGAGAGTGTGTTTGGGATCTTTCATTTATGGAATCAGTTGATCTGGGTATTTTATATATATTTACCTAAAGAAAATTAAAATATGTGCTAGGTGAGAGAGAGAATGTGTGTACATGTGTGTGTATGTGTACGCATGTATGCACATATGTGTGTATGAATGTGTGTGTGTGTGTGTAATGGATTCAATGCTACCAAAATCTAAGCTCTTGTGAATACATACTCTTGATGACTGTTTTTGCCAATTGGGCCATACGTGAATTCAACCAATGAGAATTCAGCAATGTCCTGATTTTTAAAAACTGATTTTATCTCTCAGAACTTGGAAACTAAACTGTGGTGGTAATTCATACGGCTTTTTGTGAGCACCATAAAGGAACTGGAAAAATCTATTACTCATAGATAGTGACTAATAATATGTTGCACCATTATTTTTAAAAGTCTAGGCAAGAGAAGACATGACAAGAACAAAAATTTTGAAATAAGTTTGGCAAAAAGATAAAGGTAACTTCAGAAAAATTGTTTGCTTAATTTATAGCTTTTGCCTTGAGCCTCCCTAGCTTTAGAGCTGCCTCTATTTAGAGACATTGCTAATTTAACACACCTCAATCCAAGCTAATGAGACTCCCTATCTTGTCATCTGTACCTCCCTCTTCTATTCTCTGTACTGGTGGATACCCAAACCATCCACCCGGTCATTCAGGCAAGAAATGTTGGATTCATTCCAGAGAATAAAATAAAAACATTTCAGTCTGCCTTATGAAGCCCTTTGCTATTTGGTCCTTCCACATTTACAGCTTTAGCTTCTATTGATCTTTTTATTTTTTTTATTTTTTTTACGATTTATTTATTTATTTATTTATCCCCCCCTTGCTGCTTGTGTTTGCTGTGTCCATTTGCTGTGTTTTTTCTGTGTCTGCTTATCTCCCCCTTGCTGTGAGGCCCTGCTGCATCAGCCCACCACGCCGCTTGGGCTGGCCTGCCCTCACAAGGAGGCCCCGGGAAGCGAACCCGGGGCCTCCCATATGGTAAACGGGAGCTCTATGATTGAGCCACACCCGCTTCCCTCTTTTTAGTCTACCTGTATAATTAAGAATGTTTTAAGCTGCAAGTAACAGCAAACAAATTAAGATTTATTTTTCTCACAGAGCACAAAGTTTGGAGTTTGGTGACTCCCAGCATACATTTAGTGATTCAGCTATTCCAGTGACAATGTCCTACCCTGGGGTTCCCCCAAAAGCAGAACCCAAGAGAAGGGCTTGTATGCAGGTGGTTTCTTTTGGAAGTGGTCTCAGGGAGCAAAATGGGGAACCAGAAAGAGTGAAACAGGGAAGGAGGGAAACTCCAAAACAAAAATAGATTATTGGATTGGCCACCTCTATAGGTGATAGATGCTGGATCTCCCAGGATCTCCTGAATGCACAGAATATGTGTTAGAGTTTTTTGTTTTTGTTTTTGTTTTTGGTCCAAGAGACAATAGGGAGATGCATTTATCTGTCAACTTCTGCCCCACTTGCTTCAGAATTACTTGTGGGGCATTAACTCCCCTGCTCCTCTGGATTACAAGGTGTCACATGGGCTCTGTAGGCATCCCACGCCCCAGAAAAAGAGAAGTCCTGGGGCAGGAATGAGAAAGATGGTGCACACCTGAGATGAAATGTTATCAGTCTGAACTGGTTTGAAACTTGCCTGAAATCACTCAAGCAGCTGTGGCGAAGGATATGCATAACAGGTATCTGCCTTCTCCCAGTCACATACATATAGCTACTAATTTGCTCTTTCCCATAATATATGTGAAATTATCTCAGAATTCATACACCAATATCATTGACAAAATTTATCCTACTGAGGATGTGTAGCCAAAGTACTGGGTTAAAAATTACTTAATTTGTTTTCTGTGTAGTCATACTATCCAATTTTTTAAGTCAAGGCAATTTGTTTCTCTTTGTATTCAAAAGAAAAGATGGATAAAAATGATGATATTACAGGAAAAAAACTTTTGCCAGGCAGAAAGCACAATAAGCAAAGTCAAAATACAAATGGAAAACTAGTGGAAAATTTTTGCAACATATATCACAGATAAAGATCTAGTTTCTCTAATATATAAAGAATTATTAAAATTGAGAGGATTGAATAGAAAAATGGGCAAAAGCCATGAAAAGACACTCCACAGAAAAAAAAAGATACATAAATTCTTAAAGTTACCTAAGTTCACTCCTAAGAAGGAAATACATGAAAAGTACACTGAGATAGCATTTCTCATCTATCAGTATTTTAAAATTCCAAAAGCTTGATAACACATGACTACCCATAAAAGGCAGGTGGAATAAACTCTGGTACACACAACAGAATGTTATACAGCCATAAAAAGAGAATGAGGAAGACATTGATGACGTGTATACAGCAAGAACCAGGATATATTTTTTGTCTAGTCTATATAGTATCTCTTTTGCAAAATAAAGAATTGGCAATAAGAATGTATGTGTGTGTGCACACATGTATGATTTCAAACAGAAATGAGAAGGATAAAACAAAAACTAATTAGAATGAGATAGAGATAGAATGACGTTAAAAATGGAAATGAGATCTATCTGAGTATAACATTTTTATAATGTTGACATTTGAAACATGTAAATGTTTTAAACAGTCAAAAATATAATTAAATCAAAGAGGGTAGTTTCAAAAAATGGCTGTAACAGTAGTTTCCATTCCATTCCATTCTTCCACAACCTCAGCATGCCCTTCAGGAGGTGGAGCCCGTGCCTCTTTCTATTGAATCCACGCCTTGCCTTGTGGCCGCCTCCATAAGAGTGTTGATGGCTCCTGAGGGGCTGTAAGAGGCTAGGTACTGCCCACCTAGTTTTCTCTCTTGGCATGCTGACTCCTGGAATCCTGGCACCAGATGCTGAGGGAGCCCAGGCCAATGGAGAGGCCCACTTAGAGGAACTTTGTAGGCCCTGGTTCTTGATCCAGACTAAACTCCCAGCTGATGGCCAACACCAGTGTGGAAATCTGTGAGCAAATTTAATGATTTTTTTTCCTTTGTTTCTTTTCTGGCATTTCTTTTTAAAATTTTAACTTAAAACTTTGAGATATAATTGACATAGATTAACCTGTACATATATAGAGTGTACAATTTGACAAGTTTTGCCAAATGTATATACCTATAAACCATCACCACAATTAAGATAATGAACATATCTATTACCCCTAAAAGTTTCCTTGTGCCCTCTTGTAATCTCTCCCTCTGCCCTCTGCTCCCTACCGGGCAATCGTTGACCTGATTTTTGTTGCTATAGATTAGTTTGTATTTTCTAGAAGTTTATATAAATGGGCTCATACAGTGTGTACTGTTTTTTTGTCTTGCTTCTTTCACTTAGCATTATTATTTTGAGATTTATTTATGTTATTGTGCATATCAGTAACTCATTCCTTTTTGTTATTGAACAGCATTACTTTGTATGAATATAGTACAATTTGTTTATCCATTCACCCATGGATGGGCATTTGGATTGTTACCAGTTGGCTAGTACAAATAAAGCTACTATGAACACTTGTATCCAGGACCTCATCGGCTCCCCAAGGAGGGTTGGTTTTTTCATTTTTGTTTTTTGGAGGATCTTCGTACATGGGAAGCAGGCGTTCAACCGCTTGAGCTACATCGTTGGCTTTTGGTCATAGCTGCTCAATCTCACCTTCAGTCTCCTGCAAGAACCCCACCAGGTTCTTGTGAGAGTCCCCAGGAAGCGTCTTTACAGATGCTCTGAAGCAAATTGGGGAGGGGCAGGCCAGGTAATGGGTTCTCCCTCCAGTGGATGAGTCCAGGCAGTGAGTCTCAGAGAGTGCCAAAGATGCTTGGTGTTCAGGTAGGAAGGTGGGAAGGAGACCTCTCTCCTCTCTGAGGAATCCCCAAAGCAAAGTTGCTTGCACCACACGTGCTTACATAATTTGTCGTCAGGTGGTTCCTTACAAACAACTAATTACTTTCTCTACTCCCATCCCCAATTAGGACCCAGCTACCAGTTGAAATTTGGGGCTAGAGTAGGAGACACACGGAAATAACAGACATAGGACTGTGTTCATTTTCAACATCCATTCTTTCTTTGTTTACTCGGTTAGGCTCAATGTGTCTGGAGCCTTCTTTCCTGAGGATGGATTATTATACTTAAGCAAAGAAATTTTAGGCAGACCCGCCCCACTATTTGTCAAATATTCCCAGACATTTTTGACTCTGACGTGTTTGACGCTCAGTCAGTTCTTAACCAGGTATTAAGCTGAGACACCTCGCCCCCGACATTGATAAATTAGAACTATTCTGCCTCACTCTATTGTACTCTGGGTTAAGTGGCTATGAATACTCTTTTTTATGATTGGTGCTTAAATTGGTTAGTTTAATTTTCCCATTTTCTGAGAGCAACAGAGTGCCCCAAATGCCCTCACTTGGAAAGAATTCTTTTCTCTCCTGGGCTTTATTTCCATTATTTTCTTTTCCTTTCATATCCTTTCTTTGTCTTTGTTTTAGCAGAGTAAGTAATAAATGTGAGAATTTACACCAAGTACATGTTTCACACTCCACGTAAAAGGGTAGGAACCATGGCTTCTGCATGTGTTCTGTGACTTCCTCTCTCAATTCCAGTGCTTGTGTTGAAAATGTAAATATCTTGATCAAAAACTTTTCAGTTGGTTCTCTCTCGTCCTTCATGATTAAAACTATAAGAGCAACACTTGCTTTCTCAAGTGCCCTTGGAAAGAGACTGCTCTGTTGTGCCCCTTTCACGGGGCAAACCGGGCCAAACCTTCGCACATGATGCAAACAAAAGCCTGAATGGATAAGGCTGTGATTACTTCTGTGAAATTGTATTTTTTTACAAATCCACATGTGACAGAAATTGTTAAGAGTCTACAATTAACAAATAGATATGGCATTAGTGTTTTTCTAATCAAAATCTATTGTTCTGCTGATGCTCACTGCTGTTGTTTCAACTGACAATGTGTTGCCCTTCAAGGAAGCG
>JAQZBX010052332.1:0-12443 GCA_029593785.1 Cabassous unicinctus
GCACAGCTTCCTAAATATTTACTTATTTAATAAAAAAATTTCCAAACACTCTATACCCACTAGGCAACAGCTCTTCTTCCCGCATTCCCTTTATCCCCTGGTAACCTCTACTTTCTGTCTCTAAGAATTTTCTATTTCTAGATATTTCATATAACTGAAATCATACAGTATTTGTTCTTATATGCCTTGCATATTTCTCTCTGCATAATGGTTTCAAGGTTCATCCATGTTGCAGCATGTCTCAGAACTTTATTCTTTCTTATGATCAAATTGTGTGTATATATATATACATATACATTTCATTTACCCACTCATCTGTCAAGGGACACTTGGGTTGTTTCTGCCTTTTGGCTCTTGTGAGTAATGCTGCTATGAACATTGGCATATAAGAATCTGTTTGAGTCCCTATTATCAGTTTCCTGGTTATATACGTAAGAGTGGGATTGCTGGGTCATATGGCAATATTTAACTTTTTGAGGAACCGCCAAACTGTTTTCTACAGTGGCCACACCATTTTACATTCCCACTGAAATATTTATTGACTTGTCCACTTCTCTTCTCTACCAGAGTCATCATCTTTTCCATCATCATCATCAGCCTTTATCTGGACTCTGGCAATGCTTTCTTACACTACTGAGAGCCCTGGAGCAGAAATTCCCTAGTGGTTTGGGGAGAATTTCGATAGTGCCCATCAGATCATGAACTCTTCATTTCACAACAGCCTAACTGTTCATAGGCTAGAGACAGACCCTAGCCTGTGTCCTAGAAGGCTGGGCAGTGGAGGCCATGTCAGGTAGGGACAACAGTAAGGCAGGTGGGCAGGAAAGAAGACTGGATGTGCCTGAGAGGTCAGTGCCAGGTGGTGGGCACCTCAGACTGAGGGAGTATTCAGGGCTTTTCTAGGTGTTGGGCACCAAGGGAGCAGGGGCATGAAGTGGTACAAGAGTTACCAGAGATAAGGAATTCAAGGGACAAAGAGGCCTGGGGGATGGTGGGCCATCCATAGAGAGGCTGAAGCCCCCCAGGATGACATCAGGATGACAAGAGTTGGTGAGCCTGGAGGCAGAGTCCTCAAGACATGAGGGGGAGTAGAAAGCTGGGATATTGGCTCTGCCCAGGAGCAGGGCCTTTGCCCACAGAGGCAGAGGCTCTGAGGCGAAGGCAGAGAGTAGCCTCCTGAACCTGAGGCCAATGGGGGGTAAGCAGCCCCCCTCAAGAGAACTGCTGGGGATGTGGTGTACTCCAGCAAGAGAGGATTTTCAGTGAGGACAGGGGAGAGGTCATCACAGACTGAGAGTGCCAGAGACCAGTGGAGTCATGTGAGGAAGGGGTCAATGAGCAGTGGGCAGAGGGAGAGGAAGCTGGGGAGTGCAGGGAAGAGGGAAGCAGAAAGGGCTAGTGGTAGGTGGGGCTGCCATTTCGGGGGCAGTGACCCAGCTCAGCACCTTGTGAGACTGAGGGCACTGGCTCCCTGCTGAGTGCCCTGGCCCTGCCTGTGTCCTGGCAGCCTCGTTGGAGGGTGAAGGCCTGAAGGTGCCTGGGGCTTAGGGCCGGCAGGAGGCAGCCCATCCTTCCTGCATAGTTAAACGGCGAAGGAGCACAGCCCTCCCTGCTGGCCAAGAGCTTTATTCCAGCGTTTGGCCTGGCTTATTTGGTGACTGTGGACCTCTGCTCAGCCTTTGGCTCTTGTCGACATGCACAGAGATCTATGGGCATGCACACACACCTCATACATAAACACATCCTCCATGTTTGGCCTCTGTGTTTTCCTGTTATTAAGCAGAACCTTGTATCCCAAAGTGATTCCCTGGGGACCACCAGCCCCCAACCCCCCACCTGAGGCTCTCCTGTAGCCTTTGGGATGTCATGGGACTCCGGATCACGAGGGGCACAGAAGAGAACCTCGATTAAGTACCCTCTATACACTGGCCTGGGGTGCTGGCCAGGGGAGCTGGCAGTGCTGAAGGTGGGGGCCTGCACCTCTGTGCTAATTTATATTAATTGAAGTCTAAATGAGCCCTTAGCAGAGCTGTAGCCTCTGTGCCCAGAGGTGACACTCTGGCACATTCTTGGCTCCCATTCCCTGATTAATTAAAGCGACACTCTGCCTTCCACCTCATAGCAATAAACTGCCCCATGAGGAAATAATTCCTTGCTGTGTTGCACACAGAGAGGTTCTGTTAGCTGGGCACCTGGGGCCACACCACCCCTGTTCATCTGCATTTCAGCCAGAAAAATAACCTTCAAATGCCAGGCCCTGGTGGGAGTTCCAGCCTTCCCTTCCTTCCTGCCTTCTTCTCCTTGGAGCTGGATCCCTTTCTGCACCTCCAAGTGGCTGCATAAAAGGGCCTCCTTAGAGTGGCTGGGCCTGGGCACCTGCCCTGCCTGAAGGCCCTTAATGCCCAGAGCTAGCAATGCAGCGGTGCCTTGACCCAGAGCCCAGAGGGGGTTAGACACTGCTTCTCCAAAGAATTCAGTGTTCTAGTTTGCTAAGCTACTGAAAGCAGATACCATAAAATTTGTTGGCTTTAACTGTGGGAATTTATAGCTTCCAAGGTTACAGTTTTGAAACTGAAATTGCCCACAGCAACTGTCATCAAGGCGATGCTTTCTTCTTGAAGACCAATTGCCAATGATCCTGGATTCCTCTGTCACATGGCAAGGCACATGGCGGCATCTGCTGTTCTCTCTCTTCTGGGTTTCGTTGCTTTCAGCTTCTTGCTTCTGTGGCTTTCTTTCTCTGTCTGAATTTCATTCTCTTAACAAGGAATCAGTAAGAGGATTAAGACCTACGCTGAATGAGGTGAGTCACATCTTAAGAGCCTATACACCAAAAGATCCTACTTAAAATTGGTCCACACCGACAGGAATGGATTAACTTTAAGAACATACTTTTCTGGGGGTACATACACCTTCAAACCATCACATTTGGGAAGCCAAAATCAGGTACCACCTGGAGGCTGGGCTGTAGGCCTTGAAAACTCAGGACTTTCTCAGAGAAGGACGTTCCAGCCTGTGGAGATCTGGGGAACCATCCACTGGGAGTGGGTTTCTGTACTTTTGTGGCCTGTGGAGCTAATGGGGTCTGCCCATTATTGTGCTTAAAGAATATAGGGAGACCAGTTGTGGGGGTCCCCATGTGGAGCTTCCTGGAGAGTGTGGCGTCGTCTCCAAGGCTGGTTTCTTTGCCCTCAGGTGGCACTGGCCCCAGTGGGCTAGCCTGGAGTGGGAGGCCCAGCTGGGCTGCAGTCCCAACCTTGCACAGGTGCCTCAGGATCAAGCACTCAGTGTACCCTTTCCCTGCCCCATGCAGGCCTGATCTGCAGAACACATCCTTTCTCTTGAGGACTTACCTCTTTAATCTTTTTATTTATTTTATTTTATTTTTTTTAAAGATTTATTTATTTACTTTATCCATTTTAAACACCCCCTTCCCCACTTGCTGTTTTGTGTCCATTCGCTGGGCAATTCTCTGTGTCTGTTTCATCTCTTCTCATCCTCCTCCTCCAGTCTTCACCAGGATTCCATCCTGAAGACCTCCGATGTAGGAGAGAAGTGTTCTAGCCATCTGCGCCACCTCGGATCCTGATTTTCGGAGCTTTCGGAGCATCTTGTCTTGTCTCTCTCCTTTTACGTCATCATCTTGCTGCATGGCTCCCGGGGCCTGGCGGCTCACCGGCACACAGAGCCTGGCAGCCCATGCGCCTTCTATATATATTTTTAATTTTACCGGGAGGTCCTGGGGATCGAACCCAGGTCCCTCCATATGGCAGACGGACGCCCAACAATTTGAGCCACATCCACCCCCCTCTTTAATCTTTTTAGATCTTAGGAAAGACGTTCTCTGTCTAGCAGGGAGGAGGCAATTTTTTTTTTTTTTTTTTTACAGTGCAGCTCTTTTGGAACTAAACCAAAACACTGATTTTCTTTCCCCAAGTTGATGAGGGAGGCATCTGGCATGAGTTCACCCCTGGCAGCCAGCTGGCAAGTTAGTCCACACACAGAACAGCCCTGGTGCTCTTGGTTGTCTCCCTGCTTCCCACATTACCCCAAATGGTCAAAATGTCACTGTCATGCTTACCTGGCAGGGGAGATACCAGGATCACGAAGGTGGTTTTCCCAGGGCAAGGCTCATCCATTGCACTCCGGATGTGCTGACCCCTGTGATTTCCCCAAATGGGGGAAACTCGACTGCATAATTTGTGGTAGTGGGGGACTGCATTCGCGCTCTCCCCTGTAAAAAAGAAAGAAAAAAAATGTCACTGTCCCGTGTCCCATCTATATCAACTACCTCCTTTCTTAGTATTGAGCCAATAAATGATTTCTGTGCTTCGGGGCATTAGTGGTTAAGGATTGTGGCACAGGGCAAAGGGCTTGAGGGGTTCGTCTTAGCTCTGCCATCGCACTGGGGTGTGACTGTGGCCAGGACATTTTGCTTCTGTGATTCCTCACCTTGAAATGGGAAGAATAATAATACCCACCTTGAAATCTGTGAAGATGTCTAGGTAGTTCAACATGTATTGAGCACCTACTACATGCAAGACTCCAGAGCATGGAGGATGAACGATGAGGAGCCATAGATTGTGCTCCCCAGGAGCAGGCAATATGCTGGCAATTTACAACACATGCCTGTTCCATAAGGGGAAGACTGAGGTCACAAGACGGGGACCTGCCTGTGAGGGCGGGGCCCTGAAAGAATGGGTCACGCTCCTCTTGGCTCTCTTCAGTCTCACGCCAAGGGTGCCTCTCCTGCTACTCCTGGGCCTGGGTCAAAGAGCGTTCAGGACTGGCCTGCAGCTGAGAAGCAGGAGCAGGACTCCCTGGGATGACCACAGAGCTGGGCTGGGGTTCGGGTAGAGGAGTTCGTCATCCTGAAGGGAGGCCCCGACCAGAGGCAGCACACACACATCTGCCCATGGGTGCCTGTGCATGAGGGCCAGACGCCAGTGAACAACCGTTAGACTGATCCAGCCCTCAATCTGGGCGCAGTTCTGCTTCACTCTGTTCATTCATTCATCCACCATCTATTAAGCATCCACCATGTGCTGGGCACAGCGCTGCACGCTGTGACAGGGGTGAACCTCGACCTCTGTCCTGTGGGTACCACCCAGCCTGGTGCCCTTGCCTAGCACCGGTCTTCCTGCCTTGCAGACACTCATCACTGCTGTGGGGCAGACAGCCTACACTGTGGCCTCCGTGCTCATCCTGCTTTTCGTCCTGATGTTCATCTTCGCTATCTTGGGCTTCTGCCTGTTTGGAAGTCCAGAGAGGGGTGACCTGAATAACTGGGGGAGCCTGGCTGTGGCCTTCTTCACCCTCTTCAGCTTGACCACGGTACCATGTTTGGGCATTGGAGGAACAGTGGTGGGGGCAGGGAGCTTAAGAAGGTGCTGCCCAGATGGTGTGGGTATGAACATGCTGGGCCTCACATGGGACTTCCCTGTGTCCAGGGACACATCTATGTTCCCAGAAAGGTGGGGCCTACCTCCCAGGGCTCATCAGGCAGGTACTGAGGGACTGGTGTAGAGGCAGAGCCTGCCTTGCCCTCAGTGGGCTGGGGATCCCCTGGGCTAGGTAAGAAGGAGGCCTGCCCCACGGGGCCTTGGCACTCAGTGTACCCTGCCTGGTATGAGCAGGTCGATGGCTGGACAGACCTGCAAGAGCAGCTGGACAAGCGGGGTTTGGCTCTGAGCCGGGCATTCACCATCCTCTTCATCCTGCTTGCCTCCTTCGTCTTCCTCAGCATGTTTGTGGGTGTGATGATCATCCACACTGAGGTGAGGCTGTGCTGATCAGAACTGGGGTCTGGTTAGGTGTGGCAGGTGGGACCATGGGCCCATTCCCCAGGGACAACCTGAGCTGTGTCTCCTTCCCAAGATGGAGGGGAGGTGGCCAGATGAGCCCGTCCCTGCCCCAGCCCAACTCTTCTCTCTGAGCCAACACACTTCTCCTGTGCTGGTGGCCACTGGGATAGTGTGGGTTGGGAAGCCACTGCAGCTGCAATTTTCACCTTGAGTCGGGGGCTGGCCCTTTATTGAGGAGGGTCCTCCTGCCGAGGGGCCTGAGCTACAGTGCTAAGCTAAGGAAGGAGGACTGGAGGCGAGTACACAGCAAGGCCTGCACCTGACCCCCACCCTCTGAATCTCTAGGACTCCATCAAAAAGTTTGAGCAAGAGCTGAGGTCGGAGAGGCAAATAACACTCATGGAAGAGAAACAGGTGATTCTGAAGCGGCAGCAGGAGGAGGTCAGCCGGCTGATGCAGACACAGGTGGGTGATTGCCACAGGCAGGTGGACAGACAGGTAGTTGGGTATGGTCAGAAAGAGGGCCCTTGGGGCCTGTGTAGAGGCAAGTGGCCCAAGGCATCTGTTCCTTAGTTGTAAGGCAGGTACCTACCCCCCATATTTTTCAGAATCAGGTTTTATGTTCTGCCTATTTTTATTTCTCTGGACCTCTTGGAGTGTTGAGTGCTGTGATTATAATGTTTCCCTCCTTTGTGGGTAAAACTCCACTGACAAGGCCAGGTGTCTGGGTTGGAACGCAGGACAGGGCCTCACAGGCCACCAGCCAGGCCTTGCACCAGTCCTCAAAGTCAATGAGGACATTCATTCAACCTCAGTTTTCTCGTGCAGTTTCTAAAACCAAAGCAAGAATAAACAAAAAAGGCTGGAATCTTTCTGTAGAGCATGATGCAACTGTGAGGCACTGGAGGGGTTCTTCTTTTTTTTAGCTGAAATGCTCTGAGCACCCTGGGCTCCCTGCTCGTCTTGAACATGCTGCTCCTTTCCTCATCTATCCCCAGTCTCTTCTCTGAGTTTGAGACATCTGTCTTCCCGAAGGTCTTGCCTGTCTTGGCTGCACCCAAAGCTTGTCCAGGGCAAGAGGAGGCCATGCTGAGCCAAGCTCTCGCCTCTTCCTCCTTGGGCCACCTGCCCTCCTGCACAGTGATGGCTGGCTCACGAGTCTGCCTCACTCAGGGACGAGTCCAGACTGAGGAGGAGCTGGGCTCAGGGCTGAATCTGTGACTAGGTTCAGGACTCTGCCTGGGGCTGGTCGTGGAGGCCTAGGTCTCTGTGCAGTTTGGGTGTCATTTCCTCCTTCTCCTTATTGCTCTCTCATTGTGCTCCCCTCTCCAGAAAAATGTTGACTACAAAAGTTTCAGTGAGCTGGTGGAAAACTTCAAGAAGACTCTGAGGCACTCTGACCCCATGGTCTTGGATGATTTTGGCACTAGCCTACCCTTCATTGATGTCTACTTCTCTACTCTGGACAATCAGGATACTACAATCAACAAGTCAGTCCTTGTCCTGTCCCAAGTGGCCAGGCCTCTCCTGGGCCCTGGGGCTTCCTTGGTGTCTGGGCCCTGGAGGGTATGCAGGGTGAATAGGGTGGGCCGAGACCCCTCCTGGGGATACAGGAGTCCATGAATACAGTAGGGGTGGGGCCGGGACTGCTGCCTGAGCCAGCTGGGCTGCCGTGTAGACAGGCACATGGCTGGTGGGAATCTGCCCCTTCTGACCCTCCTGAGCTCCCCCTCTCCCCCAATTTAAATGCCTTGTCCTGCAACATTTCAGGCCCCTCCTCACTAATCCCTTTTCAGGGGGCAGAGAAAAGAGCACTGATGGCGAGTCAGGAGCTTAGTCACCTGGCCCAGTTCTGCCACTACCTTCCTGGGTGACCCTGGGCAAGCCTCTGCCTCTTTCCCCCCTGTCACATGAGGGGTTACTGGGGTGATTCAATGAAAAGTGTGTGGAGCTCTTAGCTTGTCCCGGCCTAGGACTTGTGTTCAGTGTAAGCTAGCTGTGATTCTAAATGGCCTGTGTGAAGCAGGAGAGGTGCAAAACCCTGCAGGGGCCGGTGGACACTGGGGAGCCACAGGAAGCCCTTGAACGAGAAAGGATATTATAAGCCTGGCTTCTCAACAGAAGTCCCTGGAGGGCTTCATAGACAGGAGAAACTAAAAAAGGAGGGGTCAGAGAACTCCCACATGTAGCCTGAGAGTGGGCCAGGCACTGTCTGGGCATCTCCCCACAGTTACCTCACTCAGAGCCCAGGGGTGTGTTATCTCCAACCTGACATGAGATGAAATAACTTATCCAGGGGCCACTGGCAGAGGTGGCAAACCCTGGACTCTAACCCAGCACTCTTCCCTGACCCCACACCAGCTGGTGAATGTGCAGGTGTACGTATAGGATGGGTGGGCTCAGGGCTTGGGGATGGACCATGAGCCCCTCCCCTGAGCTAAGGCTCCATCTCCCCTTGCTCCACTTTCCAGGCTTCAAGAGCTGTACTATGAGATTGTGCACGTGCTGAGCCTGATGCTTGAAGACTTGCCCCAGAAGAAGTCCCAGGCTTCAGAGAAGCAATCCCAATCCTCGGAAAATCTCTATGAGAAATAGCTGGGTGTGGGGACACCTGTGCACGGTGGGCCTCACAGGCTGCGATGGGCCCCCATTAAACACAGGCTTTCTGAGTTGGCCTCTCCATAGTTGCTGTGAGCATGACAGCTCCCCAATTTTGGGGATTGGGCCTGGGTAGGTGCCCATGAAGTCTGATTCCCTGGGACCCTCCTACCCACCACCCACCCACATACCCAGCCAGACCCAAGGAGTGGGGAGAAAGGCTCTAGAGTCTCCCCGGCCAGAGGCCACTGCCTGGGGGCCATACTGGCCCTAGCCTCCCTTGCCCCCAGCAGCAAGGACCCATTGGACTCCTGGGAAAGCTGCCTGAGGACCCCAGACTACCAGTACAAGAAGGACCTCCAGAAACCCCATAAAAGTGCAAGGCCCCTTTGAGCTGGTGGGACCCTCCTGATCCTGGGACCTCTGCAGGGACTGGTGTGTGTGTGGGGGTGTTCCTATGCCTGGCAGAGCTGCATCTTTCTGGGCACCCACTGCCAGGGAGATCCCACTTGAAAGTGTACTCAGAGTGCAGTGACTGATGATGAACTCTGGAGCATGGCGTGGAGCACAGGGTGGGCCTTCTAGCCCAGCCACCCCCTGAGGGAGCCGCCTCCTTGTAACACTGGGACTCCTCACACAGGGCCCAGCGGAGCCACAGCCTCAGGTTAGTTAGGACTCTTCACTTCAAAGGTGGTACTTTCTGCATCATCCCTGGCTAAAAGGATTGCCAGAGCTGCCACGGTCCTGGCACTACCCTGGTCCAGTCACGACAGAGCCACCCAAAGACCCAGGTAGGGCAGGTAGTTGGCAGCCTTGCCTCAGATTGGCCAGCCAAGGCCCGGCAGTGCCCACCCTGCTCCTGTTTCTGGGAAATGTGCCTGAGGCCCGTCTCCTCAGTACTGCCCCCTCAGAGGGGAAGGCAGATTCTGGGCAGGGCTGGGGTAAGGGAATGGTGCTGCCAGCTGAGAGCAGAAAGCCCTCAGGCCCACACTGGGGAGCCAGGTCAGTAGAAAACTCTACCCAGTATGTAGGTAGAGTTTTCTAAGAGAGTTGAGAGTGGCTGGACAGTAGGGTCCCGTGGGTGCCCATGTGGGCTCCAGGCCTGAGGGACATCACCCCTGAGGCCACAGGACAAGGGCAGGTGGAAGCCATACTCCTGGCTGGAGGCAGGCCTGAGGCCATCCTGTCCTTGTCTCCATCCGTCACCAAACCTTGGTCACAGAAAAGAGTGATGAGGAAGCCCTTCCCCTGGGTGGGTCTGGGCCCAAACATACCTCGAGATCAGAGGGAGGTGCCAGGGCTCACCTGAGGCACCCACTTGGCTAGAAGTCCTTGTAGGGGCTAGAAGAGCAGGTGGAGGTTGGAGCTGGGCCAAGTCAGGGCATGTGACTGAGCAACTCACAGCAACAGCTTCTGATGACAGGGTGGGAGTGGGGTAGGGGTGGGAGTGGAGGTTCAGGGGCTCTGAAGGGGAGTTTCTATCCTTGGGGCTTAGCCAGAGAATTCCAAGAATCAGCAATGGTTCTCAGTGAAGCAGTCCCAGACAAGACTGGACTATGTGCGTGTGGGTCATGATGAATTATAATGAATTTGACACCCCTGAGAGTCACTTGTCCTTTCATCCATGCATTGTCCACTCTTTCCTGAGCTGTGCAGGTGCTAGGATTTCTGTGATGAGAAACCCACAGCCCAGCCCTGACCCTCTTGGAGCTCACGATTGTGTAGAGGTGACATTAATCCAGTCAGACCAGATGAGAGAAAGTTTCCCTGAGGAAGTGACAATAATTGTTAGAATGCAGAGAGCACGTGCCTTCTAAGAAACTCAAATTATTTCCATTTGCAAATGTTCACACACTCTCAGGGCCAAATTGCCAAATTGAGATCTGTGAAAATGATGCCAGGAAGGCTTGTTTGCGCACATGAAACCCACCGCCCTGCTGTGGGAGGGTTCTCAGAGGGCAGGGAATATAGCTTAGCTGCTTCTGGGGTGGAGAGGACTCTGTGCCAGTGCCTGGGAGGGGGCTGAAGTAGGTAGGGGGTCTGTGCTCCTCTTGGCAGGGGAGAGGCTCAGGGCCTTAGGTGCTCACTGGCCTCTGTGAAGGAGACAACTCCAGGCTCCTGGCCTCTGTGCTCAGATCAACAGGGATTTCCAGGTGCTCTGGTGAGTGCAGCCCAGTTGGCAGGGCCCAGGCAATGGCTCCAAGTCACCTCTCAGGGTTGAGGCAGACAGTGGGACCTGCTATACTGTGTGTGCCAAGGTTGCTCAGGGGATATTAAAACACATCCACCTGCTGCCACCACAGAATCCTGGGACTTGCCTGAGGCACCTGGGAATGTGCAAAAGATAAAAAAAATCTGCCTTAAGGGGAGCATGGTAGGCGAGTCTCTGTTTTGGAGTCAGGAGACCTGGGTTCCTTAACCGGGTGGCCTTGGGCAACGTATCTGGTCTTTCTAAGCCTCAGCTATTTCCTCTAGAAATGGGCTGATAGAAGCCACCAGCTACCAGGAAGAAAGAAAATACACGAGAGGGTGAGCAAGGATGTGGTCGGCTTGCGGCTCATGCTTCCCAGCGGCAGCCCTCTACCTCTGGGTGCCGGCCAGGGGCCGAGAGGGAGTTGCTCTCATCTGGACTGGCTCCAAGTCAAGGAAGGTATGGAGCTGAGAGCAAGAAGCAGAGGTCAGGAGTCTGCAGAAGAGGGTGGGTCCCCAGACGGAGCTGGAGTGGATGGGCAGATGGCATGTCAGACCTGGAAGGCTTGGGGCCTGGGCCCAGTAGGGCCACCTCAGGTGCTGGCCACCGAGTGCAATGTGGGGCAAGCTGCCTGTCAGGGCCCAAGCACAGGCCGTCACAGAGCAGAGAACTGGAAGGGGTGATGTACAGAGGTCCGGCCCAACACTGCTGGCAGAATGAGCCGATGGATATTTGGTGCAAAGTCCCAAAGCAGCATTTCTCTTTGGCTCCTTTTGCCTGCAGAGCAAACACTGGCAGATTGGAATTCCCACTTGGGCTCTTACCAACTCAAACAGGCTTGGCCAGGACTTCGATGGATTTGCCTGGGGCAGGAGAGGCTCTGCTTGCCTAGGCCCGGCTGGGCAAAGTGGGACACTTTTCCTCACCCCCCAGCCCTGGGATCCAACAGGGCTGCCCCAGATGGCTTGTTCACCTCCATCCTGCCAGCTTGGTGGTGTCAGGGCTGCAATGCAAGGAGGACCCCTTGCCTGAGTTTTCCCTGGTCCCACCAGGCCCTTCCCCAGCTCCTGGAGTCCAAGCTGGAGGTGTTTGGAAGGTGCCTGGATTTTTTTTTTTTTTTTCTTTTTCTTTATTTTTACTGCATGTTGATTCCCCAGCAGGAAGCAGTCCCTATATTATGGGGACCCAAACAGCAACTAAGAATATAAATATCCTGTGTATTCCAACAGCTCCTGGAAATCCAAGAGGCTGGAAACTGCACACCTTGAGGTTTTCTTCAAGTATAGGTGAGACAGGACACCTCCTCAAACAAACTGCCCTTCATTAGGTCCGGCTTTGCCCCTGCTCGGGTCTCTGCCTGTTTCATTCTGTCCCAGGCCCCTAAGTGCTTGGGCCTGCTCCATTGTCCCACGGGCTCTTTAAAGGTGTCTCCTCAGAAAGGAGAGGTGATTGTTGCTGATTTTGTTGACACGGGGCATACATGGGGGAAAGGAGCTAAATGTAATGGTGCAAGATTTATTAACACATGAGCGTCTCCAGTCTTCCCCACACTCTGCTCAAAAGAATGTTGTCTATGTTTGGTCAGCTATGTGCCTCATCTTCCACAAGTTCTGTCTTTGCTGATTTTTTTTAAGGCTTTTTGTGATGATGCATTAGGGGAATGGTGGACAGTCAGGATGGGAGAGCTGGAGAGAAAGGAGAGGATTCTTGCTTTCCAGCTCTCCCATCCTGACTGTTCTCTATGAGTTCTACATGGTAGAGAATCAGGGTAATGGGCAAAACATAGAGGAAACTAAGAGATCACAGAAGCTTGGCTCATCTGTACGATAAAGAGGTGGGGCCAGGGAGGG
>JAQZBX010052333.1:0-19157 GCA_029593785.1 Cabassous unicinctus
ATGTGAAATGCTTTCATGCGTCTGTTTGTTTCATTATATTCTAGAGTAGACTTACTCTAAGAGTTTAGGAACATGAACTTGAGGCAGGATTATTAGGATATGGAGCCTGGCTCTGCCACTTTTTAGTTCTGTTAACCGGGGCAAGTTATTTAAATCCTCTGTGCTCCAGTTTCCCTATCTAAAAAATGAAGACTGTTCTACCTACTTCATGCAGTTACTGAAAATAATTAGAGTTAGCGAATGTAACCATTTTGAACCATGCCAGGTTCATGGTAAGAGTTAACTATTCTTACAAAGTATGTTGGTTAGTCTGACTTGCATGTTGGTGTGGGACAAAAGCATGTGAACTAAAGAACTGAATAACTTTATTGCAATTTTTACTTGAAATATGAAAACAATTTCTCTTTGACTAAACTTTAATTTTTTTATTTTCTCAGAAATGATAGCCATGGACGTAGAATACAGGATTGATCTCAGCTTCTCTGTTGGACACTGAGGATTCTTGCACTTTAAAATTTGTCTGCATTTCTCTGAGCCTCTCATGCACACACTTCACTGGCTCTGTATAGGAGTCAGCAGCATCCCTAACGGGCAGAGATGGCATTTAGGGAGGACTTTGCTAGGAATGAAAAGTTGGCATTGGTGGTGGTGGTGCTAGGGTAGAATTTTAAGTGACACTGAAGTGGAACACTTCTTACAGAAAGAAATTTAGCACCCAGACAATGTGGTTAAATGAGGAACCTTTATTACCGGTCAGCCGGGGCCCCCTCCAGCAGTATGGAGAGAAGCAACTCCGGCTTCCCGCGGTGGGTTTTTATGGGGAATTTTAGCAGGGTCAGCATGATTAAGCAACTTTTTCATGCCGAGATACCAGATTGGTTAATTAAAACAAAGCATCATTTTTTCTTGCGCCAGAGAGGGTGATTGGCAGCTTCAAACATACACTTTAAACGCATATCTGTTTTATCCATATCCAGCAGAGCAAGCAAGCAAGCAAGCAATCTTACAGAAGCTAATGTTCGCAGTTAGCATCGGCGTTAAGGGGGTTGGGGTTAATCTTTACTAGGGGTGGTTTGATCATTCTATGGTGGCGTGATCCGTCAGGCCCGGATGCATGTCCGGGGTATTGTCCAAGCAAGTTTTATGGGCCTTAGGAATTTCTATCAGTGTTACCGTGTTTAAAAATCTCCATTACAACATTAGGTATTGTAACCGTTGGGGAATTTGATGTAATTATGAATTCCAAAAATATAATTGGATCATGCCTGTAATCTAATCTGTTAATCTGGGCATGATTGAATTATGATTAGGGCGTTGACTGGGCCATGTCAGTCAGTAGGGCGTTGAGCCCCACCCCCTGGTGGGTGGGAAATTAAATGTAAAAGGCAAAGCAAAGAACAGAGGAGAAGCAGTCTTTTGAAAAGCAGTCTTTTGAGAAGCAGTTTAAATGTTGGAAAGAAGGCCCCAGGAGAAGAGAAGCAAGCCATTTGCCTGATCACCTACAGCTGACCTTGTGGAGGAACCAGGAGCTAAGCCCGGAGAGAAACGCAGCCCCGGGAAGAGAGGAACCCCAGAAGCCTGAACCCTGGCAAACACCGGCAGCTGTCTTGCTCTAACACGTGACAATGGATTTGGTGAGGGAAGAAACTTATGCTTTATGGCCTGGTAACTGTAGACTTCTACCCCAAATAAATACCCTTTATAAAGACCAACCCATTTTTGGTGTTTCACATTAGCACCCCTTTGGCTGACTAATACAGGTATAAAAACACATGGATGGAACAAATGTGTTCTTTTTGCTCCCATGAAGAGTGTTTGGTATCAACAACCCACATAAATAAGAGGAGATAAAGGGATGCGCAAGAAGCGTCTGCAATAACTCCCAAGCATGTTTCTCTAGCCCGGACTCTACTGAGCGCCAGACCCACACAAGCAGCTGCCTACTTGACAACTCTGCTTGAACAATGCACACATTTTTCAGACTTGCTATGTACAAACTTGACTCATGCTCTTTACCCGCAAACCTGAACTTCCCCCAATGTTTCCTGTCTTGAGAAACGTTATCTAGTTGCTCATGGCACAAAATCTAGTCATCATCCTTGATGCTGCACTCTATTTAATTCTTCTTCTTAATCCACCTTCAATTCAATCTCTTGGTGATTGCTCTCATTTCCCCAACCACGACCATAGTCTAAGCCACCATCATCTCTTGCTTTGACTACAGTAATCACAATCCCACATTTGCTCTTGATTCCTGCAAATCTAGTCTCCACTTTGAAGCCCTATTTTAAAATGCAAGTCTCAGAACACTATTCTCTTGTTAAATTCTTTTAGTTCCTTTCCTGGCTTCATTGCCCTGAAGATAAAGTCTAGCTCCTTGAACGTGACCTTTAAGACCTGCCTGAACGCAGCCCTTCCCCGCTCTGTCAGTTCCCCTTTCTCACAAAGGTCCAGGTGCACAGAGCAGCCTTTCGTGTGTCAAATGGCACCAGCTCCCTCCTCTCTCTGTTCCTGAACACACTCCTGCAGTAAATATACCCTTTTCTGTGAGATGGCTTTGGAAAGAAGACGGGTTAAATGAGGTATTTGTAATTTAGAATGAAGGCATGAGGCAAAAGCAAAGGACAACTATAATGGAATAAATAGTTCAGAAATAGGGAACGGAGGTCTTATTTAAACATTCACGACTATGGGTTTTTTATCTAGAGCCCTTGCATCCAAATTGTCATCATTTATTTAACAAACAGTTATATAGTACTCAATTTGTGCAAAGCACTGGCCCCAAGTGCTTTGCAACATTAATTCATTTATTTAATTACTCCTGTATTGCAGAACACAGCTAAATTCCATATTTGGTTCCTTAATGTCACCATGCTAATTAGGGAAAATACTACACCTCTAGGAAGCCTGGTGGTCCAGTAGAATGAATGGTTTAGACCTTGAGAATAAGCAAATACAAATTAGATACTACTGGAAATATTGGACTCTAAAAAACCCTTGCTTTTCTTTTCTTTTCTCATTAATTCACTCAATATTTAATGAGAACATTTTACATATTAGAAGCTGTGCTACCACAGGGATGTACTGCTAGGACCTCGGATTGTCTCTACTCAAGCCTGAGCTTCCTCCCTCCTGCTGGCATCCCCTGCCATGTATCTCTCCCCATTTCACATAAACATCCCCTCAGCTACCTAAGTGACCTCGCAACAAAAACCACATTTTGTCAATTCCAAATTCCTTAACTTGGCACACAAGATCCTTTACTATGTGTATTTGGCCCAGATTTATTTCCATAAGAGCTAAATTCTAACCTCCTTTCACACAAATTCCACTTCCAGCCATGCTGAGATTCCATCAGGTACTTCTCAACTATCTTTATAAGGCTAACCAAGGATGGTTTTCATAGATTTTTAATTTTTTTCCAAAAATGACAACTCTTCTTACCTCTGTCACTTTAGATTAAGACAGTTATTTGGGAATAAATTTGTTATTTCTAAGATACCATGTGTCTTCCTGGTAAATGATGGATGCAGAAATTGAAATATTCATGCTCACTGATGTGACAAATCCCTTTTGGGGTTAAATCTTATATTTATAGTTTGCACTGACAGAAATATTGACATCTGCATGTGCATGTCATAACTGGGAAGTTTTTGGCACAAACAGAAGCTCTTGCTGCTAGAGTAAAGAAAGCATGACTGCCCTTGACAGGAGAGGAAGAATGTGGGCATAGAATAGTGTGTTTACTTTGGCTTTGTGTGCGTCCCACTTTTTTTGTGTGTACTGTATGTAAATTTTATTAAGCTATAAATGTTAGTCCTCTATTTTCTGCATTTCCCTCTGGGTTTGGCAGAAAAATAGATTTTAGAGCATTACCATTTTCATTATTTCTTCCTGGTGAAGAAAGAGGGAGAGATGTGGCCATTCTCTATGGTCTTATTGCTGAACACGGTAGCTTGGCTTTACACCATGTAACTACAGCTACAACTGAAGTGAGTGACCCTTCTGATGATCATGTTCAGTCAGAACTTGGGAAGGTATGAGAGTCACAGATAAAAACAGGAAAAATAAAGCATGGTGCTTATCCTTCCTGTTGTCTTTTTATTCTCCAGGATTTTCAGGATCTCACTTGTTTCCGGGATTTCAGTCAATTTCACTTATTTAACCAAAAAAAGTGGCTCTCAGCATCCAAACTCCCCAAGGAGAGGAACAGGGTAAATATTGATAATTCTGGCCATGTTTTCCACTTTAGGTTCCACACCATTAAATAGATAATAATGCTTCCCAAGTAGTTGTAGTTTAAAAACATATCTTGTCCTAATGCTGAATTTAGCAATAACACACATGCATGGAGGATTATATGTGCTGATAGTTCAATAAATATTTGTCAACTGCCACACTTTTGCTTGTTGTTTAAGTAACAATAGGATCCAAAGACATAAAAAAACCTCAACTTCTAATCATAATATCCAGGGTTTACAATAAAGTCAGAAAAATTTAAAAGTGAGTCAAGAGCAAAAATTCAACGATTAAAAAAAATAAAAGTATAAAAATAACTCTCCATCCCTGAAGAAGTAAACCCTTTCACTTTGATTGGACTAATTTAAATCACAAATTCAATCCTGAATCAATCAATAGCTATGGGTAAGGGGAGTACTTGCTTAGATCACATACTCTATCCATAGACTCAGCTTCTCATATCCCCAGAGGAAAAAATTGTTTAAACATCATGTAGTAAATATTCCACTTGACATCTATTTGAGATGTCTTCTTTATCACACACCAAATAACATGCATACATGAATGTGGGGATTAAAAAAACAAAACAAAAACCTTTCTTTTAGGTCTTTTGACTTATCTATTTCTCTGCCAATATCACACTGTTTTGACTTCCATAATTTTAAAACATATTTTACTACTTTGCAGTTTCCTGATTTTTTCTCCTTTTTCAAAATTATATTAACTATTCTTATGTACTAATTGCTATATAAATTTTAAATTTTAGAATCAGTTTTTTATGTGACTTGAAAATACTGATTAGAATTTCACTGAATTTGTGATTAAATTGGCAAAGTATTCACATTTTATAGAAATGAATCGTACCATTTATGAAGTCAATATTGGTCTCCAATAATTCAGTATTCCTTCATGTCCTTCAACAATAGATTTTAAGTTTTTCCTGTAAAGGCCTTGCAAATATGTAGTTAGGTAGGGTTTTTTTCCAAAGCATGTGTGTACTGTATATAAATTTTATTAAGCTATAAATGTTATTAAATTTATATATAATACATAAGTATAAATACTTTAAATTTATAAATAACATAAATAATTATATATGCTGTTAGAGGTTCCCCCTCACTAGGTTTGCAATAATGAACAAGCTGTGACTCGGTTCCCCTGACATGCATTGAAGAAAGACAAGCCCCCCCCATGGCCTTTTTTTTTTTTCACAGTCTGTACACTTTATACACAGAAGCAGGGACCCGGCCTGGGCCCTGCATCTCCTACAAATATAGTTCTCTCTACAAAATATAGCCTATGTGCCTAAAAGCATGGCACTTCCTCCAAAGGTTGAACAAAGAAACCACGTAGAGACAGGAGTAAAGTGGGATAGAGCCCAAAACACCACCTGCTCCTCCAGCATTCCAAGAAAACACAACTCCCTAACCCACTACTCTCTAGCCATACAAAGGAAAATTTTCACCTCTAGGGCTTTCTATTGGCCCCTGCACCTCATTCAGTCACTCGACCCCCTCCTACCGACTATCATTTCCCTGCCTAGGAAGGTATTGGATAAATTCATATTCCCCCTTCCAGGGGCAGGCTGAAGTCTATTCTTCAGACCCCTCCCATTGGGAGAGCTTCCCAATAAACTTCCCACCTGCAATCATCAGTCTCCACATCCCAGTGAATGCCGCCTTTTCTCCAACATATACTTTATAATATATTATATTATAAATTATAATTTATAACTTTATATTTTACAAAGTATAGTATATGATATAATAAACATATAATATATAAAATATATAATTTTATAAAATTTTGAAGTTATTAATTTATAAATTAAAGTTTATTTATTTAAGTTTATTTATTAAAATCAGGATATTTTCTTATAGTCCAAGTTTGCAAAGACTTTTGATGTTATTACTGTTTTAAAATATTTACCATGAAAGTGCTATCAAATCCTTTTTTTTGGCATCTATTAAGAATACTATTTATTTTTTCTTCTTTAATGTGTAAATGTAGCAATTGAAGTTGGTAGATTCTATCAAGGTGGATATAATTCATATATTTGCTACCAGATATATTTATCAATTATGATATTAAAATTGTGTATATACTTACTTATTTTGTTTTAGTTTTGTGAATGCTAGGTTAAATATCCCATTCAAGTTATCAACTTATTAGTTCTTACATGTATTTAATCAGATTTTCTTTTCTGTATTTTTAAGTTATGCTGTTTTATATAAAAAGATCTTACATCTTTTTGGTAAATTTTTAAAACCAATATTACATATCCTTTTTTGTTTCTTTCAATGTTTTTCACTTGAATCATTTTTGTATGACACTGGTATTGCTATATCTGCTTTGCTTTATTAGCATATTGCTTTATGTATATGATATATATTTTATTTATTTTTTAATCTTCACGTGACCATTTATTTTGAGTATTACTTTTTAAAACAGAATATAGTTGGCTTTTTGTAAACTCAACCTGAATGCTTCTGTCCTTTAATCAGTAAGTTTAACACAGTCACATTTATTGTTACTACAATTATTTTTGTCCTTATTCATGCCATTTTTAAGGCACAAAATATTTCAACAATATGACCAATATTCATGTTGAATATATTTAATTATTGTCAGAGTTTGGATGAATGAGGTCCTCTGACTCCAGAGCCCATAGTCATAACTATGTTGTATTATCTTATCTAATATACTATTACTGCCCTATAATTATTGGGGAGAGGAGTGCGATATACAACCAAGAATGAGAGCCAATATTCCATCTGCAGCAGAGGGATGTGTGACACATTCCTACTGGATGTTTTCATCCCTTTGGCCACTGCTTTTTCTTTCTGCTTGAAACTCCACACTAGATTTTTCAACCTGAAGCCAGTATGACCCCTTTACCAGATTAGAGAAGAGGTTCATCTGGATGATCACACTGCTCTTGCTAGAGGCCCTGTCAATTTCCTTGGATTCCTTCTCATTTTGGCAATTCAAGCACTCTTGGTGCTACTCATATATTTGGTAGTACTCCTTTCCAGACTTTTTTTTTTTTTAGCAGACACCACATAGGTTGAGAACTCTCATTCTTATTTCCCATGATACTAGGGATTTACATATTTATATGTATTTTATGTCATTGCAAGAAAAACCTTTTTCAAGGAAGATAGTTTTAGATTATTTACTTTGACCCTATTGTAATCAAGAGCCCCCTCCCAAATCCTGCTGTATTTTAGAAATATGGGAGCAACAGGAGGATGGGTTGTTAATGCCTGTGGAGGAGAGGGTACGCTCAGATCTACAGGGACAAAGAAGCTTTTCCAGCCAGCCACTTGTTCTGGCAGGATCCCCCTCTGGTGCTGCCTGGCTGCCTAGTTTCTCTATGTGATGGGGGAATCTCAGGCCTTGTGATTGCTACCTCTTTTTTCCCTTGGTCACTTTTTTTTCAAAGGGGAGGTCTTGATCACTCTCCCTTGCAAATGTTGTCTTGCTTGCCTGGCATTGTTGACAGAACTCTGATTTGATCCAGGGCAGGAATGAACCTGCCTGGGCTATTTTTTATTGCTAGAGTGGGGATTGGGACATGCCAGGCCTCAGCTACCTTCTTCCATTAGAGATGGTGTTGTCTCTCTAGATCTTCTTTCTCCAGCTTGCCTTCCACTTTCCATCTTTCAGACTTCTCCTCTGGTTGCCTATTGCATTATTTCCATGGTTAATAGTTGTACTTAGTAGGGAGGAGCTGGGAAAAATGAATCTACATAATCATGTCCAGACTGGAAGTTTCTATCACTTAATGTGTGTGTATCCTCTACCAAACTCTGAATTCTTATGCATAGAGACTTCATCTTACTTTGTGTTGTCAGTGTTTAGTGCAGTTTCTGACACATAGCACTTATTAAATAAATTAATATACCAAATTTGCTATAATTGCATTTTACTACACTAGTCAGGAAACTTCTGTGCTAAGTTACTTAGTGGTGACAACACGCCAGATTAGAGCTCTGCTCAATAATGTAAATATGTGACTTTTTCTCTCTGCTTTGAAAGCTGACATCAGAACTATCCTTTGGTATCATCTCTACTGTATACCACTAGAACATATCAGGAAGGAAAACAGCAGTGCTTCAAGCTGCCATGTCATAAGAATCAAAGAACATCTCAGTAGGCAGAGTTCTGAAAAGGGGTTTAGAAAATGGTCTTTATGCAGCTCAAGGCTTCTGTTAATAAAAGATCAAATAAGAAACTGTGCTCTTCTAATGACAGGTGAGCCTATGAAATTACAAGCATCCCATGTGATAATCTGAAGGGTTTTTGTTTGTTTGTTTTTTATTTTCTTCCTGGAGACTTAATGGAATTCTGGGACAAAGAATTAAATCTAGGTTAAGTTTGTTAAAATAGTACTAACAATGCTTCTCTTTTTTTGAGTGTCTGCTGGTGAACAGCCCTGAGCTAAGTACCTTACTTATATTTACTAAAAAACTTCACAACTTTGCACAGCAGGAATTAGTCTCCATTATGTAGATGCAGAAGCGGTGAATGACGGAAAATAGATTATATTATCTAACATCATACCACTTGTAATTAATAGAGCAAGGACTCAATCTTCGGACTTTCTCACTCCAAAGTCCTCATTCTTTTGCTTGTAAGACAAAAATTTCTTAAAGAAATATGTATATGTAACACAAGACAAAATAGGATTTTATGAGAAAATATTTTTCTTTGTATATCCAAACGTGTCAGAGTAATAGCATAGTTAATATTACAGGATATTGTGCTGCAGTGATAGTAACAACTGCCTTTTAACAAAATAATGCATTGCTATTAGCTCATTGAACTATAATGGAGAACATTGTTTCCATAGGCAATAATGTCTCATAATACTGTGACTTCTGCCCCGACCCCTACTGTGTTATTTTCTTTCTTCTAAGCTGACAAAGGCATTCAACAAAATGAGGAAATGAACGAGGGCACAGCTGAATCAAATTTTGAAACAAACAGCCAAAGATAAGTATGTCACATGAGAACAGCTCTTAATTGTTCTGTGATAAATCACTCAAAATATAATGATGTTGTTAGAAAGAATGAACTAGTTTCTTGCGGATTAAGAGAAAATCATTTGTAGAAGATGAAAGGGCATCTACATTTGAATAGACAGAGAAAAGAACTGCAAGAACATGAAATTACTTTTTCCCCTGATAAGACATTTATCTGTGTTTCTCTCTCCTCATGCTAAATGAGGTCTAAAAGATAAAGTCCTTTGAAAGCAGAAATGTTATTAGGTTGGAATTCTGTTCCAACCGCTCAGAAGACAGACATAACTAAGCATTGCAGGGATGCTGATTGCTAATGAGGAGACCTCTTTTGCAAAAATCGTCTTAACTAGCTTTTGCTGAAAACTGCCCAGGGCTTCTTACCCAAAGTCAAAGTTGCATTCTATATATGCATATAAATAAGATGTATAAGTAACCTCCGTTCACTAGGAAAATTTGGGACACAGAATATATTAGCTCAAATTGTGCTTCTAGCATTCACAGATTTCAAAGCAGATGGTCATGGCAATTTATCTTTGAAAATAAGTATAAAATCTTAACAATTCATTCAACATTTCTTAACAATTCATCCTTCCCTGAGAGGCAGCCTATTAATATAAAAATAGAATCTACACAGAACTTATATTTGAGTTTACCAGGTCTGCCTTTTGTTGTACCCCTGCAAAATGTAGTCCCCATCACATTTTAATGGAGATCCTTTCAGTCTTTCAAATCTTCCCCACTCTAAGTTTGACAGTCAGTTGGTGGAATGGTTGGTGGGAGAAGTAAGGACTTGTTACAAGAACCTGTGGTCTCTGCATGAAATAGTATAAATGAGCTTTGAAATATTCTCAAAGTTTTAAATGGAAGCTCCTGGGTATTCTTTGGAACCAGAGAGTGATGATTACCTTTTAACAAGGATTTCCTTCAAAATATGGATCTTTCTGGTATAATGAGGTGGGAGTAAGGAACTAAGATGGAGGACTGAAATTGGAGGGGTTAGGCTCTAACAATATGGCAGATGCCAGAGTTTGAGGAGCCCATGTATTTAATACAAATAGTTCATGGATAAATTATTTTTCTAAATGTGCATATGCTTAACATACACATTTCTAGGCTCTTAAGAAAATTAGAAGCCAGAATAGTAACCCACAACTTTGTTTCTGGCAACCCCAAGGTAATTTGGGTCAACTATCATGGAGCAGACAAGAGACAAAGCTCCAGGGGTTGTGTGTGCATGTGTGTGTATGTGTGCGTATGTGCATAGCAGTTTGTTGGCTTGAAAGAACTAAATAAGCAGGTAAGAATTTTTGGTCCAAGACCCAGGTGAAGCCTGAAGCCTATAATGTGAGCCCAATATTTGGGCTATGTTTGCCCTAGTGGTGTCTGCTGATTCTGGAAGGGACAGCAGAGAAGTGAAGGAGCTGAGCGGTACAGTTAGCAGTTTCACAGGGCTAGGGGAACAAAAATTGGAGTCTGGAATCTCTTAGAGGATAAGACTGGGCTAAACTCCCACCCTTGCCCCTACACTTTAGGTTTGTTCTGAATGGCTTCATCCCAGGAATAGGACATGTGGGGAGTAGACTGGCCCTTTGTAGAGCCCTCTGAATCCTTACAATTGGAATGAGGTGATTCTGGATTATTAATGACCCAAACCACCTGAAAAAAGCAAGCCTAAATCCTCTTTGAATGAAGGTGACCGAATCTTAAGTCTCAAATTATATCTATAGTTTTTTTCATATACAATGAATGGAACTCAAAATATAGTCAGGCAGTTGAGGGGTCAAGAGAGCATGAATGAAAGCCAAGAGAAACAACAGCCAGTAGAAACAGATCTGCAGGGCTTCAGACACAGACTTTAAAAATAACTATATATAGTGTATTTAAAAAGAAAAAAGAAAGATTGAGAATTTCGTAAGAGAAGTAGAAATTATGAAAAGGAAACATAATGGAAATTCTAGAACTGAAATATGCAGCTGACATTATGAACTCAATGAATGGGTAGAAGAGCAGATATCTCATAGATGAAAGAAAATTAGTAAACTAGAAAATGGGTGGGAACAAAATATTGAGAATGAAGCACGGAAGGATGAAAGATTGGAAAATACAGAAGAGATGGTAAGCAACATAATAAACACAGTAAGAAAATTTAACATATAGATGTATAATTTGCAGGCAAGACATATGGGACAGTAAATGAAGCAGAAGTTATTTGAAAGCATAATGACTAATTTTACAAAAGTGATAAAATATATCAAACCATGGAGTCAAGAGGCACTATGAACTCTTAGCAAATAGATCAGTTGAAAAAAGGCAAAGAAAAACGTTAAAGATAGTAAAAGATGGTCTTCAGAAGAACTAGAGTTATGGTAGTAGTTGACATAATAAGAAACAATGAAAGACAGAAAAAAGTGGAATGATGTCAGCAAAGTGCAGAAAGAAAATAGTTAGTCAACATCTCAGAGATTTAGTTCTCACTAAAGGAAACATCTAAGAATGTTCTGTATGTAGGAGAAAATTAATCCTATACAGAAAGTTGGATTGGAGATAGGGAATGAAATAAAGGGCACTGAAAATGATAAATGTATGAGTAAATCTAAATAAACACTTACTGTATAAAACATTTTAATAATGGCTTTTGGAGTCTAAAACTTAAGAAATAAAACATACAAAAATTAAGAAATAAAATACTGTAAAATCATCATACACTTGGAAGGGGATAAACAGTTTTAAATAATTCTGGTTGGGAAGATAAACAAATATTAGATTTAAGAAATTTGCATATTATAAACTCCAGGAAACCCACTGAAGTATATAGTAAAAGAATATATAACTAGCAAACTAGTAGAGCAGGAAAAATGGAAGGAAACTGCTCAAATAATCCAAAAGAAGTTGAGATAAAAGGAAGAAGAAATATAGACAAAGTAGGACAAATAGTGAGTAAATATTAAGAAGATTGCTATACTTAAGCCCTAGTACATAAATCAATACATTAAATATAAAGGACTAAATGATTGAATTAAAAGAAGAGGTTTGCCACACTCAACCAAACTCAACTCTATGCTGCTTATAAGGCACCACTTTAAGTAGCAGGTTACAGACAAGTTGATTACTAATGATGAAAACCAAGTACTCTGCAAGTAGTAACCAAAAGAAAGCTGGTAAAGCTACCAGAAAACATTAATTGACAAAAAAAAGGTATGCATAACGCTAAAAACTCAATTCACCAGAAAGATGTAATAAATAATTTGTACAAACCTAATAGCATGACCACAAAATAAGTAAAATAAAAATGGGCAAAATTAAAATGAGAAATAGACAAATCCAAAGTTACAAAGGAGGAGTTTAAACACAAGTTCTTTTGTAACAAATGGAGAAAAACTAAGTGATAATATGAAATATTTGAACAATTCATTAACAAATATAACCTAATACAAACACAAGTGCACACACATACACATGTAAAAAAACTTCACCCAAAAATTTAAGAATACATTTTTAAGCATAAATGGAGCAGTAATAAAAATGTGTCATATGCTGCCCCGCAAATCATGGCTCAACAAATTTCAAAGAATTGAAATCATACAGGCTGTATTCTCTAATCACAGTGTAGCTAGAAATCTGATAAAAATCTATTTGAGAAATCCTTATATATTGAAAAGCAAGATACTTCTAAATTATGCACTGTCATGGAGGAAATCACAATGGCAATTAGAGACTATTTTGAATTGAATACAAATAAAATACTTCTTTTCAAAACTTGCATGTTTCTGTTAAAGTATGTTTACAGGAAAACTTGCATCCTTAAAAATGAATATATTAGAAAAGAAAAGCTGAAAATCAATCATCTAAATATCCATCTTAAGAACTTAGAAAGAGAAAAGCAAATTAAACCCAAGGTAGAAGAACAGAAATATTATTTAGCTGTAAATAAATATAAAAAGATTAATGAAATTGATAAATCTTTGGTGAGATTGCATAAAATTAAAAGAGAAGATACAAGTAACCAATAACAGAAATCTGCACGGGAACATTTTACAAGGCTTAAAAAGATTAGAAGAGCATAATAAAAAGTAAATAAAGAAATAATCTAATTATCAAATAAAATAGACACATTCCTAGAATGTTACAACTTATCAAAATTCACATAAAATACAAAATATTTATAATTCTATATTTATTACATATGCATATGACTTTATTGAATAAGTATATGATTTCCCTGAAAGAAAATTCATAGCTAGTCTGGATACCTCCATCAGTGACTCATACCCATACCAAACATTAAAACAAGAAATGACAATTTTGCTCTTCATGAAAATAGCTATGAAGTCAAAATATCTAGCACATGTGCAACAGATCTAATGGAACTTTTAGAGGGGAATATTAATAACTGAAATAAAACTTACTGAATAAATTAACAACACATAAGCATAATTGAGGAAAGACTTAATAACCTGTAAGATAGATGTAAGAAAATTACCCAGACTACAGCATAGAAAAGCAGAAAGATGGAATGTATGAAAGTGGTGAGTGGCATGGGGGACCGAGTGAGAAGTCTAACAACATATCTTAGCACTGTCCCAAAAGTAGAAAATAGAATGAAGGAGGAGCAATGTTCAAAGAGATCAATTAGCTGATAATTAAAGGATACAGATTCTAAAGATACAGAAAGCATCACATATACAAAGCAGAAAAATTAAAAAAGAAATACAGTCTTAGTAAATGTGTAGAAAGCCTGGTTTAAAAGGTAGCCAGAGAGAAAGAACAAATTCCCTACATAGCACAACAGTTTGACTGTCAGCAGACTTTTTAACAGAAACTTGGAAGACAGATCATAGCAGAAAAAAATTTCAAAGTGTTCATTGAAAATGATTATAAATTAGAATGGTATAGCTAGCAAACATATCTTCCAAACCCAGGAGTGAAACACATTTTCAGAAAAACAAAATCTGTGTCCATTTACCACTAATCAACTTCAATAAAGGAACATCTAAAGGTTTTTCTCCAAGAAGATGGAAAATAACCCCAGAGGGAAGAGGCAAGCAAAGAAGTGTGAAAAAAATTCTTGCATTCGCTATCTAATGCTGAGTAACAAATCAGCCTACAACTTAGTGGCTTAAGACAAATAATCATTTATTTCTTTGGGGGTGGCTTAGCTATGTGATCATGTCTTGCTGTATCTTGAGGCTGCAATCGTGTGTCAGCTGGGGTGCAGTCATATGAAGGTATAACTGGCACTATGGGCTCCACCTCCAAGGATCACATGATTGGCAAGTTAGTGCTGGTACCAACTCTCCATGATAGTGCTTGGGTGACTTCAGAGCATGGCAGCCAGATTCATCCAGAATGAGCCATACAAGACACCAAGGTGGAAGTTAAAATGCCTTTATGAGGCAGTCACACCCCATTATTTCTGCTCTATTCTATTGATCACATGGCTGGCCATGATATAATGTGAGAAGACATTACACAAAGCCCTGGAATATGTAGTTAGAGCCAAACAAACATTATATTAATAGCATAATACTAATAAAGTCTCAATTTTAAAAAGGAAAACAAAATTAGAGGATGGTGTTATCATAAAAATTTTAAGGGACATGATTAGAGTTAAATTGTTTAACGTCTTTTAACTTTTCAAGAAGGAGATAAAGAAACTGATGTACAATTTTGTGCACACAGTAAAAACTTTAATGGTTAAAAAAAATTGGAATAGGGAGCATACTTTTTAAATAATAGAGAAAAAGAAGAAGAAAAAAGAAGCAAGCAAACAAAAATATTAATCACTAGAAATATAAGAAATAATATGCAAGAAGAATACAAAAATTGAACAATAAGATACAAAAAAATGGAACAATAAGAAAGCACAAAAAAATATGGTAGAAATCAGTTCTGAAATATCAGTAATCACATTACATGCAAGAATAAACTTGCCATTTAAAAGAGAGTGATTTCCAGCTTAGATAAAAATATATCAAATTCAATTATATGTGGGAAAAAAACTTATACAAAGTAAGGGCATAAGAAGTTGACTGTATATGGTTGGAAAATATATATGTATATATCAGGAAAATATAAAACCAACAAAAAGGTGTGTGTAGCTATATTACTACCATTCAAAATATAGGGTACTCAGGATTAAGTATTTTTTAAAATGTCAAAAAAAAAAACCACCTACTTGTTTATTTATATATATATTTATTTGGTGCAAAAAATTATTTAGTATTAAAGAAGATATTATTAATGGAGCATTATTTTATGTTGACATATAGGAAAATTCAATATCATAAAGATATGACTTTTCCAAAGGTTGCTTCTAATGTTTCAGGGAAATTCCAGTCAAAATCCCAATATATTTTACTTAAAGATACTGACAAGCAAACTCTAAAATTTATGTAGAATGGCAAAAGCTGAAGAATAGTCAGGAGTTTCCTGAAGAAGACAATTAAGGTGGGAACACAAATAACTCATAACCATTAAAAAAAAGTTCCAATTCTTTAGTAATCAGAGAAATGAAAATTAAGATCACAATTAAATGTTATTTTGCACCGATCAGATTGGGAAATGTTGAGAATTCTGAAAATACTAAGTGTTGATGAGGCTGAAGAGCAGCAGATTTGCACAGAGAATGCACAATAACCCAGAAATTCACTCTAGATATGTATACAAAGGAAATATTTCTCACAGACACCAGGAGGCAAATGCAAAAATATGCAAAATATCGAAAAAATTGTGGAATGAACACAAATATACATACTTGCCCTATTTATAAAAGTTAAAAATAGAAACCCTCCAAATATCCATCTACAGGAAAATGGATTTTAAAATGTGGCATATTCACATAATGAAATTTTATACTGAAGTGAATATGAATGAATTGTTGCTACACTCAATGATATGGATAAATCTTAGGAACTTAACATTGAACAAACAGGCAATTTGGAATTTGGAAGTATGTATAAATTGTGATGTCATTCTAAGAAACTTAAATATAGCAAAACTAACAAATATATTGTTTGTGTTTGTATCTACGTGGTAAAAGCACAAACAAAACAAAAGAATGAAAAGCACAAATTTGGGATGTGGTTTACTTTGGGTCAGATAGCTTATACAATATTTATGAAACTCGAGTTCTTAAGTGAGTTTGGAAGTTGTTTCATAGTTTTATGTATGTCTCCATAGTAAAAAATTGATAAATTTCATATATACACATATATATGCATATCTATATATATAATTTTTTATATATAAATAGTACCTAAAAAATAGAAAGAAACCAAAGAAGTTGGGGACTGCCTTTAAGAAATCATATAAAAAACTAGAGGGTAGTGGGTGTAGCTCAGTGGTTGAGCACCTGCTTCCCACATACAAGGCCCTGGGTTCAATCCCTGGTACCTCCTAAAAACAACAACAACAACAACAGCAAAACAACTAGAGAGGGGAGCTAAATAGAAAATCAAAACAAAACAAAAAATAAATGAAAGACCAAGCAAGTGGGTGAGGAAGCTGGCTACACTGTCATATCTTTTCAACCATATACCAAATTGATATGTATTTGTAGTTGAAACAGTATTTTCATCATCTATCCACCAGAATGTATTCTAATTACAGTAACTTGACTCAAGACTGCAGAGTGAACCCATCACCATTATCTAAACAGTCCTGCTAACATGTGTTTAATTTCTATGTTTAGGTCACTGTTCTAGATTTTTGTGTTTTATCATTTAAATCTCAGAATAACCCTTTTACATAGGTTCAATTGTTACTCATGTTAGATAATGAAACAGAAGCACAGAGAGGTCAAGTAACTTATCCAATGACCCACAGTTTATAAGTGGCAGTACTAAGATTTGAACCCAACAGCCTGACTCTAGAGTCCTCCATGTTAAAAGAAAGAAGTCTTTGATGTGAAAATTCTGCTTGTTGTCTTTACCTTAGGGCCGTTTAACTTCTTTTAACAGTAGGCCACTGAATTTCATTCTAATTTGAGCCAAAAAGGGAGAAGGTTTGGCAAGATACTGAGGCTGTTTTCAGACAGGCTATGAGAGAGGTCTGGAAAAGCAAACTTCAGGAAAAGCAGGGAACTGGATAGGAGTCAGAACACTCAGCAGCCTGAATGGCAGCTCATAGAACACAGACATGGCCAGAATGATTTGGGTCGACAGAAGGCTGAAACAGAGTCAACTTGCAATATACCAACAGATGAAAGGGTGGTCCCATTTCATGCCCACAGTGGCAGGAGGTCAATGTTTCTCTAACTGTGAAAGCCCAGTGGCCCCCGGACTAATTTTCTTTGAGCCACTGCCTCCCTCAATAGCATTGCCACTTTTTTTCCTTCACCTGATATTGGCTCAGTTCTCTTGAATTTCCAGAAATGGGAAGGAAGGTGAGCATGAGGATCATATATAGTCAGATTTTAAAACCTGAGCTGTAATGGAGTTTATTTTAATGCACTTTATGTCCTTACACCCTTTGATGAATGTCAGCCTGCAGGCAGACAAACAAGACTTGAATGTTAGATTCCAATTCTCTGTCTCGCAGGAATCTTGGAGGGTAGATAATATTACAGAATAGCCATCAATCAAAAATTTATGAGATTTGGTACTGAGGAGTTTTATCTAATAGAGAATCAGTAGAGTAAAGCAAAATTTGCTGTAGATAGATAATAAGGAACTAGTTTATCTTTTGTATCTTCTTAAACTTATTTAAATGTTTATTATTAAATGTTTGAACATGTACAGTATATAAAAGTACTGTATTTATGGAGATTGTTCCAAAAATTAAGTTTAATAGAAACAATAGTTCAGAACCTATTAGGGTTAAACATGTAACAACTTAAAAAAAAAAAAAAAACACAATTACTCAATTCTATTTAATTCAATTTGCCATGTAGAAGTTAGAAGTTTTGTGTATTAGCCATAGATAATGAAAATTGTTTCAGCTAGAATTTGACAATAGAGGCAAATATTTGCATAAGCAAAATGGTTTCCCAATTAAATTTGTAAAAGGAAACGAGACATATTTCCTTATTGCAACAATGCCCAAACTTCATAGAAATATTCTTTAATTTTATGGATAGAGGAATTGACTCTGTCTTTATGGTGTGTTATCTATATTCATTCAACTAATAATTTTTGAAGACCAATTATGTGTCAGGCACAATTTCTGGTGCTGGGATTTAAATAGTAAACTTACAAATTCTGTTCTACCAAGTTGCTCGTTAGTCTAATTGGTATGATAAAAAAGTGAACAGCTATCATCATCTACTCCAGTGTGATCAGATTATGCAAAATTCAATTGTTGATAATTGGGCTCAGGTTAGAGAGTGGTTCATAAAGGATATGTGTTCCAGGTGAGTCTTTAAAAAGGATTGGGGATTTATTAGTTGGATTGTAGGATGGTGGCTCAAGGGTGTGTTGGGAGTGATAGTAAGAGGGTAAAAGCATTCTACACAGAAGAACCTATAAGGTTAATCATTAAGCAAAGAGGAATTCAGGCCCGAAAATACAGAGATTCAGAAAATAAAAATAGCAGTTAATCCATTTGGTGCCTGGGGAAACTGGATCCTTAACTTGCGCTGACCTCAAACCAGCCAGAGACTGGTCTGCATTTTCTTTGTATCAGTGCCAGTCTGATTTATTTGCTTCCAACTCTAAGTAATGTATTCTTAGAGTCTCAATATATTGTACAAGTTCTAGACATTTTAATTGTTAGCAGTCAGAGATCTATAAGAAACATATAGGGCAGCTTTAAAATACCCCCAATCTTTCAGAACTTTCAAGAGAGGCAATGAAATAAATTGAATTTTCCAGCATCCTAGAGACATTCATGTATCAAAAGTACCCCTTTATAGCCCAAGGTTATACATCATATCTCCTCAGATTTCACTACAGT
>JAQZBX010052335.1:0-19160 GCA_029593785.1 Cabassous unicinctus
GCTTAGATTTGCTTGGTTTCATTAGCTCCTGACATTCAAGAAAATCTCTGTCATATCACTAGCTGGTTACAAAACTCAAGAAACAGACATCTCAGGGAATAAATCCCAAAGTTAACATTTTAAAACATTAAAATATACAGTGTGCAACAAAAGAGTACAAGACAAAGATCCAAAGGAAGAGGGTAACAATCCAGAAAATATCAGTGAAGAAGACCAGACTGTGGACATACCAAAGACTTTTTAAAAATGATCTTAAAAATGCTCAAGGAAGTGAAGTAAAATACAGAGAAAGAAGTGAAGTATATCAGGAAAAGAATGAATGAATAATATGAGAATCTCAAAAAAAAGTGATAGAAATTTTTAAAAGGTACCAAACAGAAAAACTGGAGTTGAAGACCACAATATCTGAAATGAAAAGTTCCCAGGAGTGTTTCAAGAGCAGATTGGAGCTGGCAGAATAAAGAATCCGCAAACTTAAAGACTAGACAACTGAAATGAGTCAGGCTACGGAGAAAAAAGAATTATAAAAATTGAAAATAGCCTAAGGGACCTCTGGGACATCATAAAGCATACCAATATTTGCATTAAGGGAGTCCCAGAAGGAGAAGAAAGAGAGAAAGGGGCAGAGGGAATATTCAAAGAAATAGCAACAGAAACCTTCCCAAACTTACCAAAAGATGAGAATATGCACTTCCATTAAACCCAGAGAACACCAAACACGACGAACTTGAAGAAAAATATATCCCATTTAAAATTGATCAAACTGTAAAAATTCAAAGGACAAGGAGAGAATTCTGGAAACTATAAGAGGACAGCAATATGCCATGTTCAAGGGGGTCCCAATAAGATTAAGTGCCAATTTCTCATCAGAAACCACAGAGGCAAGAAGACAGTGCGTTGAAATACTTAAAGTACTGAAAGAAAACAATTGCCAACCAAGAATTTTATATCCCACAAGACTTTCTTTCAAAAATGGGGGAGAGATTAACAAAAGTTGAGGGAGTTCATCACCACTAGACCTGCCCTATAAGCAATGCTAAAGGGAATTCTACAGACTGAAAGAAAAGGACACTACTAGACAGTGGCTCAAAGCAACATCAAGAAAAAAGACCTCTGGTAAAGGTAACCATTTGTGTAATTATAAATGCCAGTACTATTGCATTGTATTTTTCGCTATGTAACTACACTTCTTACTCCCTACAGGTGCTAAAATACAAATGCATAAAAAGTAATGATAAATCTGTGATTTTGGACATACAATGTACAAAGATGTAATTTATAATAAGTACAAAAAAGGTGGGGGGATGATGGGGTATAGGAATATGATATCTGTGTGCCATGGAAATCAAGTTGGTATCAAATCAAATATGATTATTATACATTTACGGTATTAAATTTTAACCCCATGGTAACCACAAGGAAAATATATCCAGATAGAAATGAGAAGGGATTCAATATGGTAAAATACAAAAAAATCAAATAAATATGAAAGTAGGAATTAACAGACAAATGGAGGGACAAAAAATGGTTTAAGACTTACACAGACTAAATAGTAAAATGGTAGGAGAAAGACCTGCATTATCAGTAGTGACTTTAAATGTAAATGGGTTAAACTCTCTAGTTGAAAGGCAGAGATTGACAGAATGGATAAAAAGGCATGACCCAACTATCTGCTGTTTACAAGACACTCACTTTAAATTCAAAGACACAAGTTGGTTGAAAGTGAAAGGATGGAAAAAAATATATATATATGAGACAGGCACTTCTCACCCTGTAGCATGCCTGTAACCATGTCTAGGGTTGTGTACTGTTTTTTTTTCTTGTTTCTTAATAAACTCCTTACTCCCTTGCCTAGCCTACGGCATGTCCTTAAATGTTTTAATGCAACATAGCTAAGAACCTAGGAGCCCAGAACCCAGAGTGTTCTGCTAACATATTTGACGGGCCAAGCCAGGAGACAAAGAAGCAAATAATGCTCCCCAACACCCGGCAAGGACTGGTGTTTCTAAACTTTTAATTATAGTATGTCTGTGCCCTCTTTTGTTTTATTAGTGACGTACCCAAGACTCTCACCCTAGTCCGTGCCCAGAGGTTTGTTCTTTACTCAGCTCCCAGGAGGGCCTGATATTCCAGGGCCCCCAAAACTCTTTGCCTGTAAGCTGCAGAATGATCAGTTTCTGCTTCTTAATGTGCCTCTTAATGTCTGGTTTAACTGAAAAACTTGGTCCCTGGCCACTTTCTAAGACCTCTGCAAGAGTAGGCCAAAAGAAAGTTTTCAAGCCAGCCCCTCTTCTAGGGAGAAAATTCAGCTTGGCAGCTTCAGTCCAGAACCTAGGTCCAGACATCCCCCAAGTCCTAGGTCACCTCAGGGATGCCCAGGGGCATGGGCTCTGTGATTTTCAGGACACTAGGAACCAGAGTAGCAACTCCAAATTTCCCCCAAGACTTAATCGCTTGGGTGCTTTGGTTTGGAGGGCAACATTTAGTCAGGCCGGGATCTGGGACACCGGATCAGCTGACAGACTTTCTTTCCATTTCTCCCTGGAACAATGGGTGCAGCCTCTAGTATTCCAAAAGAATCCCCATTGGGGTGTCTTCTCAGGAAGAGGGACAACCTGCCTACTGATGGTCTAAAAAGGAAGAGGCTAATCTTTGCCTGCCACACCACATGACCACAGTATGGCTAAGAGTGGGCTTTGTTTGGGACCCTGAATTCCAGTTAAACCTGTGTAAGAGGGAAGGAGGGGACAGACATATCTTAGGGCCAGAGACCAGGTGGTCATGTCTCCTTAAAGGGATGAGGAAATGCACTACCAAACCCGTCAATTTTAATAAGCTCAGGGAAATTACTCAGAAGCAGAAACTAAAAATCCAGCCTTATTTCAAGGAAAGCTGGTAGAGAGAATAAAAATACCCTCTGGTGGTCCCTGACTCTTGGGAAGGACAGTCTGCCTTGGTATCTGTAGGAAGCTGCAAAAACTTTCCCTGGGCCCCCAAACTTCCATTAACTCCCTTTTAGAAACAGACTTCTCAGTTTTCAACAATCAAGACCACACTGCTGAGATGGAGCAGGTGAGAAGGGGCAGGCATAGGGCCCAGAAGCAAGCTCACCTTTTAGCTGCCACCATTAAAGGCACTGTCACCTCAGGGTCACCCAAATCCAGGCTCCATGTCAGCAGGAACCTGGCCCCAAGCTGCTTCACCACATGGACCACCAGGGCCTTGCCCCAGGGGAGGACAGAAGGGGCCTGAAGCCACACATGAACCATCAACCAGGAGGAGCCTCTGGTGTCCTTGATATGGCAGGTAAGACCCTTAAATTCTTAATTAACATGGGAGCCACTTCACTTGGCCCTAACCTGCCACTCCAGATCTTTTTAGCCTTAGTTGTGCCTAATAAGGGGAATGAATGGGAAATCAAGATCTAGGCCATTTACTAAACCTCTCCCCTGTAGAAGAGGAAACCTCCTCATAAGCCATCAATTAAGATGAAAAAGTTCCTGGAGAATGGCTTCCATCAGGTCTTTCCCTATGCTAAGTAAATATTTAAAATTCTCTCTTCTGTTCTAATCTGTGCTTACTTTAACTTTTTCAGTCTGCTTATGCTTAGCAACTTGTAAAACAGATTTGGGGTTTGCTTGTTACAAATTGGGTAACAGTGAAAGGTAACCTAAAAATGCATCTTTAAATTTCAATACTATCTTGCAATTGAATTTGATGTATAAAAAAAAATCACAAGTGGAACTAGTTCAACTGCCAGAAAAGCAGGAAAACTTAACAACATTAATATTGCTAATAAAATAGTTTTAGTTGCTTAGTTAATAAAAGTGCCCAATTTGTTTTTAAATGAAAACTTACTAGAAACTGTAACTCAGAGTTATCATCATTATATAGATGCCTTTATTTTAAAACAGCAGAAGGATAATATCTGAAATCTCTATAACTGCGTGGATTTAGCCTAGACCTACTATTGTGATGGTAATCTTTGATTACACTTACCTTTGTTTTTGGTTACTTCAAGTCAAACCTACCCTCCTGTATGCTTGCTATTGTGATGGTAATTCTAAACTGAGTTTGCCTTTGCTTAAGGTTATTTCAGGACTGAGCTCACCCTTGTAATCATTCACCTTTTTAATGATAACACTCTATTCTCCCCTGTTTGAATCCATGGAACTTCTGTTCCCCATGGCTCGGGGGAAGGCAAATTTAAGACACCCCTGTCTCCGTTCCTTCCACTGGCACTAATAATCCTGCTTTCTCTCATGATTTTCCAGGTGTGGACTCCAATTTACCTACTCCATGCAACAGGCCAGAGGGACCCCATAACCTTTGAGGAAATCGCTGCATGGTGAGAATCCTTGTCCCAAGGGGTTGGACATCTACTCTTCCAGTCCAGCAGCCACTGTAGTCCTGTTATCTCTGAAGACTGAGGAATGGAGGACCTCCCACCTTGAGCATTAAGAATTCTGAAAGCATCAGGTCATGAGAAAAAAAAGTTTTTCTTGAGACTTTGATGACCTCAGTGAGTATATACTGGAGTAGGTATTGCTCATCTGAGTTCTGTAGAAGTCAAAATGGGAAATAAGCAGAGTTCTGAAGTAAAGAAAAATGATGTAGACTGTATTTTAAAGCACAAAATGCTTGTGCAAAACTGCATGGCCACAGTGCAGATTAATTAGAAATAGCCTTCAAAGAGATCTTTTAATTGTTTTTTTATAGTTAAACTTATTTTGTAAGAGATTGAAAAATTATAAGTAACACTAGTGAGTTGTATGTTTCTGTGTCTAACTCTTTATTTGTGTCTATTTGTTCAGTGTATATTTTCATACATTGGGATGGTAATATCAAATTAACAAAGGACAATTCTTAAAAGATCTCTATTCAAATTGTTAAAAATTAAATACATGCTTATATAAGTAAATGTTTATATAACCAGATTAGGCTAATTAGGATGGAAAGGTCATATAGAAATCTGAATGTAGAAATTATTGGGAATGGGAAAAAGGTTTTCCTAAGCTCTTTGACCTACCCAGCCCCCCAGGGCCTTGTCTTTGTAAGAGTTATGGGGGAAGGGCTAGGTGTGACAAGATAAGGAAATGTAAACTTAGCTTAAAACTCTCTCTGCTAGGCTTGGGAATTAAGGGTCATAGTTTGTCCTGTAATACCCCAATTTAAACCTTTTATCAGCCTTAAAATAAGAGTAATTGATAATCCAATTGTCAAATTTCAGTAAGGAAAGAAAAAGTCCTTGAAAGCTATGGAAAGATCTTTTCTAAATTATGATTAAAACAAATTAAACAATTATAATATATTCCAGAACCTGGCAGTGAGTATGCTTTTAAGGTTATTCACAATTTTAGAATTTTATTTTAAAAAAAAGAAGTTTTAGCTGCCTGTGGAGGAAGGAAGGGGAAAAAAAGAACATTTCTTGCATACACTATAATGGTTTCAATTTTATTTAGGTTGGATGTAATCTCCCTAGTTTTATAGAATACTAATGAAATAAATTAGCATTATATGTATTAAATCTTTAAGATGATGAAAGTTGTAAGTTTCTGTTTAACAAAATTAAGTTAAAGAAGGAAATATAGATCTGTCCTAAAGTGAAATGACTAGTTTTCCCAGAACAGAACAAGAAATGAAAAAACAAGACTTTTAAATGGATAAATGTAAATTTCATTGGTTGCTAATTGTAATTTAATAAGCTTATTTAAAGATAAAGTAACTAGTCTATCAATATGGTTAATTATAAGAAGTTTGTAAAAGCATTGTCTAATCTGATGTACTTAAACAGCAAATCTCAGGAAGCCATTATTAAACAGAAACCTAAATTGATATTGATATCAAAATTAACTTCATTAATAGGGCAACCTGTCAGAGGCCACCTCAATCTGCATATTAAAGTGGTGGTAGGGAAAAGATAATCTTGATTCCATTAGGAATCTTAGGTTTTCATAAAATAATGGAGAAAGTTTTTCCTGTATTGCTAAAGTAAAATACCTGTTAATTAATGTAATCATGGAAAAGGTGTAAAAGTAAAAAGTAAATTATTAAAATAGTTAAGCTAATTTGGTACATTATAAACTGCATTGGAAGTATTTAGAAAATGTATAAAAATTAAAAGAGATAGAATTCAATATTGTCAAACTCTCTTGTGCATTCAAAACCAGGCCCCCAGTATGCTGCATGGTGCCTCTTCATTTGAGTTATTGACTAGGTTGGTCACTACAACCCCTAAAACAATAAAAATATCGACCACATCTGGACATGCTCCTGAACTAGATGGAGAATACATTGCAGTTTAGGAATACTGTAGCAGCTGCTGGTGGCTCGATATGGCCAGATTTAAAATGGACACTTCTTCCAGATTAGCTCTGTTTCATAGTGCCGAATGGCTCTATGCACCAGGTCGATGAAACACTGGAGCCTCTCTCTAGGGTCAATGGTGCTACAGTATGCTGGCTGTGTGAAGGACATAACAAGCGAAGCAATAATTACCAGGTAATGTGAGTAGAACTTAAACAAACACAACTAGCATTATGGCCTGCTCCCATGGAGAGACAACATGTATAGCATCGCATACCTGGAGCTTAGATCTATTAACTGCAGTTCAAAGAGGAACTTGTGCGTTGATTAGTATTAAGTGCTACACCTACATACCTGATGAATATAATAATATCTCTTCTATTCTAGATGATATGCAGAGAGATATTAAACATGTTAAAAGTCTTGGTAAACTTAATTTACTTTCTAAGTAGTTAATGAATGAGCCAATAAGATAAAGGAATGTCTCTCTTAAACTACTGTCTTTATTCTGCTTGCCATATGCTTATCTTGTTGCCTATGTTGTCTTTGTGAGTTTATGTCTAGTGCACTGCCTCTCTTCATACCTCTCCTAACTGTTGTAAACATAAACACCACCGTAGGAAATGGTGTTGGCAGTTTATACCAAATCCAGCAGGTCTACCACAATCTCTCCCTAGAGTTAAACAACATCATAAAAGAGCTCAAGGAAGAATGCTGTTTCCCATCAACTTGGGAGGATGCAACCTCTGGAGGCACCTGGCCTTTCTCACTTCCATGGTCTAGTATGTCATGGCTGGCCCCCCTTTTTGGACCTTCTTACCACCATCTTCTTTATCCTTTTAGTGGGACCATATATCTTCAAAATTTTAACTAAGTTTATTTCTTCCAGAATCAATGCCTTCCAGAAAAAGATATTAGTCATAGGAGGACTTTATCCAGTTCCAACCAGGGTGCTGGACCTGTCTTCCCTCAACCTCAATAGAATAGCCAGAGGGTTTTATACCCTGTCAGTTAGAGACTACTCTCCCTAACCAGCAGGAAGCAGCTACAGAAGAATGACTATCACCTTTCAGCTCCCCCTTAAGAGTAAGCGTGTAAACTCTCTGAGGGGGAAGTTGAGGCAGGTTAGTATAGGGAATAAGGGAACAGCTGGGACCTGGCAGAGAACATGGCCATGAGACTGCACTCAGAAACCCCCTGCTACTAAGAACAAAGCTGGAATGACCCTGCCTAGACTGGAGTCACAAGGTTCCATTTGGAACTCTTTCCAGGGTCAAGGGGAAGCCCCAGATAACTCCAAACAAAAGGCCTCATTAGTGGTCCCCTGACAGCTAACAGGTGGGGCAACCAATCAGAATAGCAAACAGCTGGGGCCACTCCCCAACATTAGGAAAGGGGAGGAGGAAAGGTCTTAAAAAGGTCTCACCTGGGGCCTCATAGACACATCTCACCCTGTAGCACACCCGCAACCATGTCATGTACTGTTCTTCTTTTCTTGTTTGTTAATAAACTCCTTACTCCCTTGCCTACCCTAAACACACACACACATACACACACACATGAGGCAAGGAGCAACCAAAAGGGAGCTGGGGTAGTTATACTGAATCAGATAAAACAGACTTTAAGTCAAAAGCTCATTGTATACTGATAAAGAAGTCAATTCTACAAGAAGACATAATAATATAAATATATATTCACCTAACAGCAGAGCCCAAAAATATGTGAAGCACATACTGGCAAATTTGAAGGGAGAAATAGGTGGTTCTATATTAATGGTAGGAGATGTTAATATACCATATTCAATAATGAATAGAACATCTCTAGACAGAAGATCAATAAGGATATCAAGACTTAAACAGCACTTAAACCAACTAGATCTAACAGATATATGTAGAATACTTCACCCAACAATAAGAGAATATACATTCTTCCTGAGAGCACATAGATCATTCTCCAGGATAGACCATATCTTAGGGCACAAAACAAGTCTCAATCAATTAAAAAATATTAAAATCATATAATGTGTCTTCTCCAACCACAGTGGAATGAAGCTAGAGATCAATAACAGAAGAAGAAATGGAAAACTCACAAATATGTGGAAAGTAAACAACATACTCTTAAGCAACCAATGGGTTAAACAGGAAATCACAAGGGAAATTAGGAAGTACCTTGAGGTGAATGAGAATACAACATACCAAAACTTATGGAATGCAGTAAAGGAAGTGGGGAAAGGGAACTTTATAACTCTAAATGCTTACATTAAAAAGGAAGAAATATTTCAAATCAGAGACCTAACCTCAAAACTGGAAGAACTAGAAAAAGAAGAGCAAACTAAACCCAAAGCAAACAGAAGGGAGGAAATAAAGAAAGATTAGTGTAATGGAGCAGGTGTAGTTCAGTGGTTGAGCATGTGCTTCACATGTATGAGGTCCTGGATTCAATCCCCAGTACCTCCTTTAAAAAAATTACTGTAAGATAAATGAAATAGATAATTAAAAAACAACTGAGAGAATCAACAAAATCAAAAGTTTGTTCTTTGAAAAGATCAATGAAATAAATAAACCTGTAGCTAGCCTAATGAAGAAAAACAGAGAAAAGACAAAAATAACTAAAATCAGAAATGTAAATGGAGACATTACTACTGACCCCACTGAAATAAAAGGGACTATAAGAGGATGTTATGAACAATTGTATGCCAACATATTAGATAACCTAGATGAAATGGGCAAATTCCTAGAAACACACAAACTACCTACACTGACTCAAAAAGAAACAGAAGAACTCAACAAACCAAAAACTAGTTAAGAGTTTGAATCAGTAATCAAAAACCTCCCAATAAAGAAAAACCCAAGACCAGATGGCTTCACAGGGGAATTTTACTAAATGTGCCAAGAAGATTTAACACCAATCCTGCTCATACTCTTCCAAAACATTGAAGAGGAGAGAACACTCCCTAATTCATTCCATGAGGCCAACATCACCATGATACCAAAGCCAGAAAAGATACCACAAGAAAAGAAAATTACAGACCAATATCTCATGAATACAGATGCAAAAATCCTCAACAAAATAGTTGCAAATTGAATTCAACAACACATTAAAAGAATTATACATCATAATTAAGTAGTTCAACATTTGAAAGGTGGTTGAACATAAAAAAATCATTTGATGTAATATACCATATTAACAGAATGAAGAAACAAGAAACCACATGATCATCTCAATTGATGTGAAAACGACATTTGATAAAATCCAGCACCCCTTCTTGATAAAAAACACTTAGAAAACTAGGAATAGATGGCAACTTCTTCAATATGAGAAAGGGCATATGTGTAAAACTGGTATTTAAATATATCTCAATAAAATTGCTTTTAACATTGATATAAAGACAGTGGTCACCAGGGGTTCTGAGGGGAGGGAGAGGGAAGAATAGATGTAACATGGGGCATTTTTGAAACATTAGAATAGTTCTACATGATATTGCAATGACAGATATAAGCCATTATACATTTGACAAAACCTATAAAATTGTGCGGTGCAAAGTGTGAAACATAATGTAAACTATAGACCATGGCTAGTAGCAATGCTTCAATATGTGTTCATCAATTGTAACAAATGTACCACACTAGTAAAAGACGTTGTTAATGGGGGAAAGTGTGGAAGGGGTAAAGGGTGGTATATATGGGAATCCCCTATATTTTTGATGTAATATTTACATATTGGAAAGCTCCTTTAAAAATAAAGAAAAAAATTGCTTTTAAAAACAACCCACACCAGATGGTGAAATCCCAAAGCAAGCTGGGGGACCCGGATGCCATGGGCCTGCGCAGCTGGAGCCACAAGCCGGAAGCCCCCAAAAGCACCCCGAGGCAGGGCACCTCCTCAGGCACTTCCTTCCATCAACGTGGTCTGCGGAGACATTGAATTCTGAAGGAGATCCAAAAGCTTCAGAAGAGCACAGATCTATTGATAAGGAAGCTGGCTTTCAGCCTCCTGCTAAGGGAAACATGCACTAAATTCTCTCCCTGTGTGGACTTCAATTGGCAAGCCCAGGTCCTGCTGGCCCTACAAGAGGCAGCGGAAACACTTCTGGTTCATCTCTTTGAGGACACCAACTTCCTCTCTTTACATACTGACCACTTAACGCTTTCCCCGAAGGATGTGCAACTGGCCAGGAGGATCCAAGGCATTCAAGAGGGACTCAGCTGAACTCCCGCAGCCCGTGTCTCTGTAAGCCTTTCCTGCTCACCCAGGGAGCAAGTGTATTTTGGAGGAAAAACACCTAGCTTCTCATCGCTGGAGTTGGAGTTGCTCTGAAGGAATTTCCCTTCTCTATCCTGAGACCCTTGTTGTCCTGCCTTCCCTTTCTTTGTTTTTAGGAGAGGCTGGACCTGTTTTTAATTTTATGCTTGGGACACAATGGCTAAGGCCTTTTGGTACAATGTTAAAGATATTTTTCTATTAAGTAATGCCAGACAACCTGAATCTCTGACAGAGTTAAGCTTCTCCATAAGGAACAGATGCCCTTATTCTGATTAAGAGAAAATTTCCTTCCTTGTGAAAATGCCTTGTGAGTAAATATGTTAGTACTTAGAAATTTTATTCAAGGATGATACCAGAGACTCTCCCTAAAGCCGTGACCAGATCCGTGGAGTCTGAGTGCTGCCTGGAGTCAGCTGACTCTGGGCAGTGTGTGCATGTTGCCATGTTCCTTTGCTCTTTTTATTTCTATTAAGGAGGAGAAGACTGAAGATTGCTGGCTTTCCTCTGCAACAGAGGTAATATATGAAACAATCAACACAATTCCAAAGACCTCAGAATTATTTTCAGATAAAGAGACTCCAAGATTGACTTCAGTTTGCAAATTATTCGTATGACTGTTTTAATGATTTTGAAGACATCAAATTTGCTGGTTAATGGAGAAAAGGACACTTACTTGTTCTTTTAGACCTTTCTGTACTGCTTACAATATTTTGCCATGTGAATATTTAATTTATTTAAGACATAGAGCAAAAAATTTAAGAGATAACCATTTCAATCAGTTGCATGGAAAGATCCGTCATGTCTAGCACTCAAGTCTCCATCCACCAGATTAATCTCATCTTTAGTGGCGACATCAAGTTATTGACTGGCCTGTGCCTGTCAACAAATTTATAGCTTTAGAAATAAATTTCTAAATAGAAAGTATTTAAGGTTTAGTTATCTAGTTCCTTCCAGTAAATTCCTATCAATGTCATTCAGAAATTCTAATCTATAGAATTTAAGATTGTATTCTTATTTGTAAATAAAGATGTATAATTTATACTTTGGAATTTTTTATAATCTTGTGGAGAGGTAATAGAAATAATTCTTTAATGAAAAAACTTAAAACCAAGGTTATTAGAGCATGCAGAGATTATATTTGTGTGTGTGTTAACATTAAATTCTATATTTGTATATTACATTTTTTCCAATTTAAACGAGAATTGAGGGATATTTGTGCCTGCAATGGAGTGAAAATGAGCAGATAAAAACCTTGCCTTATTGCAACTAGAAGCAATTTAAAAGATTTCCAGAGAAATGAGAAGTTCCACCCCAAAATTTCAGATTTTGTGTCTGATAAAAATGATTAGTGATAGGGAGCTACAGCTACTAATAGGTCAGTCAACTGAATTCAGAGACAAACTGAAGGGCAGTACAAAGTACTATTGTTGAGAAACCTGTAACTGTTCCACATTAACTCATATTTATGCAGCTGTTGAAATAAAGCACATCTGTCTGTGAAATATTAAAAAAAAAAACCTACCTAATTTCATACTTAATGGTTTCTAATATAGGAAAGAAGACAAGGATGCCCACTGTCACCACTGTATTCAACATTGTACTGGAAGTGCTATCAGAACAATTAGGCAAGAAACAAGGAATAGAAGGCTTCCAAATTGGAAAGTAAGAAGTAAAACTTTCCCTATTTGTAGATGACATGACCCTATTTACAGAATATCTTGAAAAATCTATAAGAAAAGCTCCAAGAGCTAATAAACGAATTCAGCAATGTGGTGGTATACAAGATCAACACACAAAAATCAGTAGTGTTTCTTTACACCAGTAATGAACTAATTGGAAGAAAAAAATTTTTTTTAAATCCACTTGCAATAGCAACTAAAAGAATCAAATATCTAGGACTAAATCTAACCAAGGATGTAAAGGACTTGTACACAGAAAACTATAAAACATTGCTAAAAGAAATTTAAAAAGGCATTTAAAAAAATGGGAGGACACTCCATGTTCATGAATTAGAAGACTAAATATTGTTAAGATGTCAATTCTATGCAAAGTGACTTATAGATTCAATGCAATCCCAATCAAAATTCCAACAATCTTCTTTGCAGAAATAGAAAAGCCAATCATCAAATTTATATGTAAGCTTAAGGGGCCCTGAAGAGCCAAAGCCATCTTGAAAAAGAAGAATGAAGTTGGAGGACTCACACTTGCCAATCTTAAAATTTATTGCAAAGTTTGTAATCAAAACAACATGGTACTGGCACAAAGACAGACCTATAGACTAACTGAATAGAATTGAGAGCTCATAAATCAACCCTTACTTTATGGCCAACTTATTTTGACAATGGTTCTGGGAAAACTGGATCTTCATTTGCAAAAGAACAAAGGTGGGTCTCTACCTCACACTATATACAAAAATCAACTCAAAATAGATCAAAGACCTAAATATAAGAGCCAGAATTATAAAACTCTTAGAAAAAAATGTAGGGAAATACCTTCAGGACTTTGTAATAGGCAATGGTTTCTTAGACTTTATGCCCAAAGCACAAGCAACAAAAGAAAAATAGATAAATGGAACCTCATCAAAATTTAAATCTTTTCTCCATCAGAGGACTTTATCATGAGAATAAAAAGGCAACCTACCCAAGGGGAGAAACTATTTTGTAGCTACATATCCAATAAGGGTTTAAAAATCAGACTATATAAAGAAATCCTACAACTCAACAATAAAAAGACATTTTAAGAATGGGCAAAAGACCTGAATAGATATTTCTCCAAAGAAGAAATACAAATGGCCAAAACTCACATGTAAAGGTGCTCAATATCATTAGCTAAGAGGGAAAAGCAAATCCAAACACAATTAAATACCATTTCACACCCACTAGAATGGCTGCTATTTAAAAAAAAAAACAGAAAGTTACATGTGTTGGAGAGAAACACTCATTTATTGCTGGTGGAAATGTGAAATGTTGCAGCTGCTATAGAAGACAGTTTGGCAGTTCCTTGAAAAGTTACGAATAAAATTACCCTATGACCTAGCAATCCCACTTCTGTGTATATACCCAAAAAATTAAAAGCAGGGACTCAAACAGATATTTGCACACTCATGTCCATAGCAGCATTATTCACAATAGCCAAAAGACAGAAGCAACCCAAATGTCCATCAGCCAATGAATGGATAAACAAAATGTGGTATATACATACAATGAAATATTATTCAACCATAAAAAGAAATGAAGTTCTCATGCATGTGACTACATGATGAACCCTGAAGACATTGTGTTGAGTGAAATAAGACTGACACAAAAGGACATATATTGTATGATCTCACTGATATGAAATAATTAGAATCAGAACTTAGAATATAGATTACCAGGGGATGGGGTGGGGCTAAGGAATAGGGAGTTAAGGCTTAAAATGTACAGAGTTCCTACTTGGGACAATGGAAAAGTTTTGGTAATGGATGGTGGTGATGGTAGCACAAAATAGTGAACATAATCAACAGCACTGAATTACATATTTGAATGTGGTTAAAGGGGGAAATTTTAGGTTGTATGTATAAGTAACTAGAATAATTTTTTTTTAATCCATGGAATTGCACAGCACAGTCAACCCCAGGTTAAACCATGGACTATAGCTAATAGTTCAAATTTAAAAATGTGCTTTCATCAAATGTACCGTACTGATGCAAGGTGTTAATAATAGAGTGGTATATGGGAACCTTGTATTTTATGCATAATTTTTCTGTAAACCCACAACTTCTTAATAATAATAATAATAACAAGCCCCACTAAAATGCTGAGGAAAATGGAAATTCTCCTAGACTACCTGACTGTGACAAGGATCGACATTTTCCCAAAGGGTTAAGTGATCAAAGTGACCCTGGATGTAAGTGGTGTCAGATACAGACTCTACCACTTTCCATACATGTTATACGGAATTATGAGTATCAGGTATTTATAAAGTCTAGTCTTAACAATAACTGGAAAATCTATCGCATCAACTTTTAAAATTCCATAAAAACCCAGGGAAGAAAAATAAAATATTCCTTAACTTTCAAAAAAAAGCAAAAACAAAAAAATCCCCACTGTGCATCACTTGAATGGCCTAAAATTTAAAAGTTGACCATGCCAAGTGTTGGTTAGGATTCAGAGCAAGTGGAACTCTATACACTACTGGTAGAAATACAAAATAACAACTTTTTTGAAAATAGTTTGGCATTTTCTTAAAAAGTTAAACCTAAACCTACCATATCACCCAGCCATTCTACATCTAGGTATTTAACCAAAAGAAATGAAAACAAATGTCCACACAAAGAGTTTGCACATGAATGTTCACAGCAGCTTTTATATGTAATACCAAAAACTGGAAACAACCCAACTGTCCATCAACAGGTGACTGGATAAACAAATTGTGATACCCTTATACTGTGGACTACTACTCAACAATGAAATTGAACAAACTATTGACAAACAAACAATATGGATGAATCTGAAAAATTATTATGCTGTGCAATTAAGAAATGACAAACCAAAAATAAATAAATAATACATAATGTACGATTGCATGTACAAAAATTTCTAGAAAATACAAACTATGTACTAACAGAAGGCAGACTGGTGGTTGCCTAGGGATGGGGTGAAGGAAGGTATGGATTACAACTGGGCATGGGGAAACTTTTGGGGGTAATGGAAATGCTATCTTGATTTTGGTAATGGTTTCATGGGTAACACATTTGTCAAAGCTCATCAAGTGTATATTCTAAATACGGGCAGTTTATTGTACACCAGTTATATCTCAATGAAGTTTTTGGTTTTGTTTTTGTTTTAATCCTTTTCTGCTGAGCTCCTGGTCTTGGGAATTAGAAGCAACAGTAACCTTGGTACCAAGCACCCTGGTTTGCTCTGCCTCATCAGCAGCCTCTGGACTTACCATGGCAGTTCCAGTTCACCATTTGGGGCAGCCATTTGTATCTTATTCTTTGCCTTACAGCCTCATCTTTCATTTGTATAGCACTTAGAATTGTTTTTCAAAGCTTTCATTGCAGAGTAGTCACAAGCATACATTTAACCTGCAAGAATTCAATTATACATAGATAACAATAAAGTATAACAATTACAGTTTTTACAAGAAAGAAACAATGTACACAGAGCAAGTGGTTGCATATGCCATACCATTCAATGAGTCTGATGGGCGATATACCTCTGCTCTTTCTCCAGCCAGTCCCAGTGCCTGTATGTCTCTTATTTTAGGAGAATCTCATCATTTGAAGTATAATTCTAGTGTTTAAAGCACACCTTTTTTTTTTTTTTTTTTTTTTTTTACAACACAGCCTCTAGATGCAAACAAACTGCTTACTCTTCCACTCACCTAAAGAAACAATGATCAGAACTGGAAAAAATACTGGTTTTATTGGACTTATTATTGGTCGCCTAGATGGAAAATTCCTATTCATAAGGATAAATCTTACCAAAATTGATTTTCATCATAGGTGCTGAATTTAAATCCCCCATGTAGATGAAACTTCATGGCATCCTTTTGGATTTTCAGAACAACACTGTGAGGTATCCAAGGCAAGTTATTATTATCCATATTTGACAGATGAGGAAACAGAGGCTCAGTGAGATTGTGACTTGCTAAAGTTACACAGCTAATAAATGACAACCTCATTCCAAGAATCCAGGTCTCCAGGCTGTAAGTCTAGTACTCCTATAACCATATCACTTACCTCCACATGTTGCCATTTTGTTTATCAGACAAAAGTATTCTTTACTGCCTAGATTTTCCCTGTATCCCAAGGAGAATTCTCAGAAAATAACTATAAGTTATTTTCACAATTGGAGCAGAAGGTCCTGCTGATAACTACTGACTCTTTCTTAATATTCTCTTTCCTCCTTATTAAAAAGGAAAATATGTTAACCCAAATATGGTAGCCTTGTGACCCTTACCTCCAAATCATAATCAAAATATACTTTAATCGACAAATCAAGCTGTCAGTGATCCAACCCTTAGGGAGGAGAGGCATGGATGAGGCCAAATTATGATGATATGATCCCACAAACTCAAAGGAACCAGCATCCCAGGGGGTCTCCAATCTGACCAGAGGCTAAGGAACGAGTCTAGCACATATCAAAACCCCAGTGCCAGGCATTCCCCCAGGCTTCCATATACAGTATGTTGGGTACTCCCTCAGGGCATCTAAATAGATAATGTCATCTGCATACATTCTAGCTGCTGCCCTTGATAAAGGCTGGGGGATTTCAACTAGAACATGGAAAATAAACTTTCCTTTAGGGATCTGAGAAATAGAATTTCTGTGGTGGGTGGGATGGAGAGTTGGATAAAATTACCTGTAAGTGTAATTTCCCCTCTGAAAAAAAAAAAACAACTTTCCTAATCTATTAACCAATACATTGGTTGCCACTAGAAATCATTTCACAAAGACTGACAAAGATCACAAGTACTCTGACCACTGCCCAAAACTCCACCAATGGGACCTATGTACCAAACCAAATAAGACTTAGCAGGTGCCACTAACCCAGATGTAGCCACCAGGGTAGAAACCATTCCATGTCTGACCCAGACAAGAACCTAGGAGACAAGTTGCCCCAGACAGTTAGGTTGCTTACAACTGAGGGAAAGAACATTCTCTGAGAGCTATGCTTTCTATAGGGGCATGTTGCCTGTCCTTATAATGCAGCCTATAAGAAACATGGTAGTTTGACACGGCCAATTCACAGATTTGGTGGCAATCTCAAATACAGGGGGCTGAGGCTGGAGAGTTGACCTGGATGCCAATGTTTGGGGACACAATGTTTACACTCATTGGTTCTCTCATAAACTCAGCAGCAGCACAGAGGGGGTCCTCGAATCAGGGCCATCAGGGGGCCTCACCTCCATCAGGTAAGTCAGAAATGCTGAGTGACTAATTAAGAGCAGGAAGCCTGGCAACATGATCCAGACGATCTGGGTCTTGGTTTACAAAGACTCCTTCCAGTACGCACCAGGCCTGGGGCATGGTTGCAGATTTTGTTTGGTCTTTTTAAATCAAGGAATTGTTCCACCTATACCTCCAATTTCCCCTCTCCTGGCCCAGTAGCAAACCGAGACCATAACAAATAGGCTGCTAATGTTCTACAGAGGAAGGAATGTCAGGAAAATAAACAAATTTGCTTTCTCCTGTGGCGTTCCTTCCCTTAAGAGAATAAAGTAAGAGAGGAGGACCTAGAACTAGACACAGAAATTTTCCAACACCACTTCTCTCGCCAGGTCCTGCCAAGAATCACTGGCTTTCAAAGCACTCTTCAGGCCTGCACTCAGTCCTGCTTTTATGCAGCCCCCTTTCCTTGCAGAGTTCCCATTGCACTTTTTCAGCTGTTTTCGAATTGCCTGAAAGAGGCATGGAATAAAATGCAAAGCTCCCACTCGCCTCAGCCAGGTGGGAGGAGCAGAGAGAAAGATAGGGCAGTGTTGCTTCTTTCTCAAATGTATTTTTAAAAACAATGAAAAAATAAAAAACTTTCTCGAGGGCATAGACAGCATGATTTCTCACAAAACCTTGGATACAGAACCTTTGGGGATGGTTTTCTGAATAGGGGTGATTTGTACCTGGCTTGAATGACTGGGGGCCACACACAAGGCCTTAGGATGGGTGGACCCAGAAACGGAGCCATCGGCCAAGAACCCCAGCCCCCATAATAGTTAAAGGGCAGCTTCATTTGCCTAATGAATTGTATTCTGCAAAGCATAAAGTACTCGCTGTATATAGATGAAGAGAAGAAGAGACACAGTTGAGTGACTGCCCAAGGCATTCCTTATGGTATCAATGCTAGAGCCAAGCCCTGACCCCAGGCCTCCTAGGCTGCCAGGGTGAATAAGCTCTTGAGGATCCTGTCCCAGAAACAAATTGAAAGGGAAAAAATTCTAGACAGGATTTCTTGGTATTCAAGAGATAAACTATCCGCGATCCACTCCCAAGACCCATGATTTTTAGGCATTCATAATTTAGGAAGACAGGAATTATAATCCTGCTTCCAGCTCAGATGGTGTAACAGAATTGGACTCCAGCTAGAGAGTGAGTCTATCCTACCAACAGCCACTTGGTCTCAACACAGCTTTATTAGTCCCAGGGTCTCAGGAATGCTGAGGAGCCACAGGATCAAATACTTTAGGTTTTATAATACTCTACTTAGGAGCTGACTTTCTCCTCGTGTCTGGGTCTGGACCATCCTGATTTGACACTTAGAGAGTATGAGAGCCAGGACAGGTGCCTCTCTGTAGCACCTCCTACCAGCCAGTCAGCAGCTGCCGAATTCCTCCCCCTGTGGTCCACCTGTCCTGACTGGGCATGGGTGGTGAGTAGTTGCCTTTTTCCATGACAGCATTGTTCTTTGTCTAACTTTCATCTCGCTGTTATCTCACAATGCTCTTTGAAAATAAGGTATATTTGATAGCTTTATCAAATAAAGGCAGGCCAAATGAACTCGAGAATTGTGTGTGTGTGTGTGTGTGTGTGTGTGTGTGTGTGTGTGTTATGTGCTTCTTCTATTTAATTTAGATCGCCAATGTCTTAAAAAAAAAATAGAACTTTTTTT
>JAQZBX010052336.1:0-19160 GCA_029593785.1 Cabassous unicinctus
GTAAAGGAGGTAAAACTCACACCTTCAGGTTAAGTGGAAAGTAGAACCTCTCTGTGGTAAGGAAGCCAGTGCTTAACAATGAATGTTTAGAAGTGGAAATTAAATGTCAGGATTTATTAATTGAGTTTATCATTTAGCCCTGCCAAGATGTGAGTAATTTTGTACAAGAACGATCAAGCTGCTTTAGTGTCATGCAGAGATGGCTCTGATTTGGTTTTTAAATGTAGCCTTTCCTGGACATGAAAGATACATGTGCTGGGAGCACTCATGCCCAGAAGGTAAAATAAAAGAGCCCAGAACATGGTGGAAATAAATTGCCCTGAAGGCTGGAGTAGATACTACAGTGAAACGTGGAAAATGGAGAGTTGCATACTATGCTAGGTATATTTGATGTGTGCTTTATGAGTGTACACGTCTAGTCCTAAAACCCAGGGTCCTGAGGCAGATTTGTTGAAGAGAGTGAGCTGAAAAGACCAAAAACCTTTCTACAGAAATGGAGAGGTGGGCTATTCCTTAAGCAAGGGTTTCAGCCACAGTACAGTTAATACCTGTTTTAGTCTGGGCTAAGCATGTGCTTGTTGTTCGATTTAAAAAAATCTCAAACCCAAATAGCACACTGAAGAATGTGTGATTCTCAAAGGTTAGAGATTTTGTTACAACTAACCAGAGCATATAATTCAAGCCTAGTGTAAGGTGTTATATGATTTCATCTTTGATCCTGACTGTAGGAGTTCAGTTACAAAGAAATATTAGGAGGTCTTTGTCAGAATAGGATCTCAGGGACAAATTCATTTTTGAACAAGGTTATAGGCAGAATTCACAAATATCAAAATCAGGTCTGATGGACTCATTATCTCTTACCACTAGAAATGAGGGGTTTAGAGAACTTTAGTTTAAAAATTAAATCTGGTGAGTTATTTGAGTAGGGAATACTATGACAGGGCCGTAGGCTCTGACATCTCTGAAGGGATGCTTTAGAGACTTGAAGTTTGCTTTTTATGACCTATCCAAGAGTTCGTCTTAAGGTATTGGACTCCACTTTGAGCAGAGCAGGGTTTTATTAGCAAACGCCTTCATAGGGATCAAACCTCTCTCTGTAATATCTCTCCTTAGAGACAAGAGAAAATCAGACAGAGGGGAAGCAGCTTTGGTATTCAGCAGCAGCTTCACCACAGGTCTAGCTGAGGGGCTGGAAAACTTATCTTGAATCTCACTCATGCTGTGAGCCACGGGCCTGAGTGTCAAAAAAGCAAGATATGGTAAATGGGAGAAAGAAGGGAGGAAAATCCAGTCTCCTTTCTTTCTCTAAGTTTCAATGGCTGCAAGTTTAGAACAGAGAGTGGTTCAGACTAGATGGACAAAGGAAGGAGCCAGGTCGACGGGGTGGGGGCAAACGGTGGGAGCCTGAAAGACATAAAGAGGGCAAGAATAGGTAAGAACTCCTGACGAGCCAACAATCAGTCTCCAGGGTGCAGACTTCTCTGGGATGGCACTTTAAAAATCCAGAATCCCGGGCCAAATCGCCTCAATCTGGATCTGCAGAGCATGGGTAGAGAGTGAGAAGGAGGGCATCTGTGCAGGCATCTGTGCATTTAAAAGGCTTAGTTGCTGCTCTAGGACTAACCAGTGTGTGTGTGACACACACACACACATACACACACACACACACACGAAAGTTCTGATTCTGGGTAAGGGAGTGTTAATTTTTTCTCTCCTCTGCATAATACGATTTTCTGAGTCTCCACATTTTTTTCACACCCTTGATCCTTCCCTCTCCTCCATGTAAGAAACATTCTCCTGAATTTATAACTTCTCTGAAGCCAGTTCCAACACTCTTACAGCATTCAGCAAGTGTCTTCTCTAAGAAAGCTGACTTCTTCCCTGGATCTTATGGGAGGGTTCAGCTTCATGTTGGGGACAGGAAGGGAAAGTTCTCATCAGTGGTCATTACGGCTCTCCAGGTTCAGCTCACTGGGAGCTAGAATCTTTAGGTTTTCCAAAATGCATGTGAGAGTTCTTATCAGAGGGACTTGGGAATGATATCTTTTCACTCACTCATCTCCAACAACATAAACAGATTTTGGGAATTGAGGGAGGCTGGATCTGAGGGAGCTAAATGGGTTTTCTTGTAAGATTTCCTAATATATTTTATCTGAGTCATAAGTACCTAACACATGAGGATTTGGTGGTGGTGGTGGTAGGGTCAATTAATATATCCTTAAAAAATATGCATTTTGAAAATCATGTAAGAGTAGGTAAAAAGAAGGAGTATCACTAAAGTCCATGGTTTTCAATAAAATAATGTGAAGAAATGGGATTTCACCCTCATCCTAAAAACACTTAAAATAATAAACGAGGTTTTGGCTGAGCAGTGGGGAAAGGAATTTCAGAGTTGTGTGTTCTTTGTGGAAGCCCCTGTCTCTGGCTCCATGAAACAGGAACTTAATACAAATTTTATGGTTGCAGAATTTCCTGAGGTTGCCCAAATGCTGCAGAGAGCAGTCTTGAACCTTTTAACCAGGAAGAGGAATCCTATTCTATGCATGATGCAGCCCAGGGTTCTGTCAGATAGCCTGTCCCCTTTCTTGGGTGCTTTATCATTTTTCCTTACTCAGCGGAAGGTGCTCTTGAGTGATTTGTGGAACCTCTCATGGAAAAGGAAGATACGCTCAGCCATGAATGTCAGAAACTGAAATTAAATTTCGTAATTTATTATTGAAGCAAGCTGCCTTTTGCCCTATTAAAAATGCAGGTGAATTAGTGCAAAGGCTATGGAGCCATTTAAAGTGCTCATAAACACGGTCTCTGAGGAAGAGGTTATGGCAATGGAGACTTTCCCTTTGTCTTTTGTTGTTGGGTTATATCAGGACACCCAAGAAACTCCATCCAGGATATGAGGTTATAGTACTCCCAGTACGTGGCTGATAGCCACAGGAGGGTAAGATTAATGATTAGCAAATTTCTTAGATGAATTTTTGGCTCACTAATTTGGAATTTAGAATAATTCAGACATGGTCTAAGCTGAGATTTACCCATATTTAGCAAATTTTTTCTTCAGAAAAACTATTATTATTAGTATAAATATCATACAAGGAATGCTTAACAGACCTAAGAAGCCAAGTGCTTTAATACTTCTGAAGTACTTATTAAATTCTAATAATAATTAATAAAATCCATTTTAATCTTATCATTCCAGCAGGTACTTTGGGACCTTTTCATCAGTCACCACTTTGTTAGAATCAGTCATTATCCATAGCCTCATTATTAGATTGTAAGTTAACTGAAGGCCTGTGCTATGTCTTGCCTTCAGTGCCTGCGTAGTGCTCTGCACATAGTAGGCACTCAATAACTCCTGAAATATTAATTATATTAATTGCATTAATCAGAGAATTTGCCTCATGTGGAATATTTGGTAGAAGGTACTGTCTGGAGTCTATCCCTGTATGATCAGAGGAAAGATAGGACTTGAGCAAATAATTATAAACAAGATTATAAGGGTATGCTTATAATGTTTATTTGTAAATGTATATTCTTAAAGGTGAATAAAAAATAAACATTATTTAATGCTATATAAGTAGAAATCAGTATTGCTTAGCCTGGTGCTCTGATAGAAAGCTTTTTTCTTTCTTTCTTTCTTTTTTTACTGATTAAAGGAAGACCTTTAACTAAATAACTATTAGACCTATTCATTTCTTTAAGCAATAGTCTGTAGCTCAGACAGATCTTTCCCTATTTACTCTGTATTGGTGCAGTTTTATTATGCTTATAAAATGTAAACAATTTCATTTCCAAGGGCCTGTAATCAAGTTGAAACCTATTAAAGATACAATTAACTTTGAAAATGGAAGTGTAGATAGACGTATAAGTCACTGATTTGCTATTTTGTCCCCTTTGAATGGGCATTTGGTGTTGCGTTGTCGCTGGGTCATTTATAGTGTGAGAACTCTGTTTCATCCTTTTCACCCTGCCTGTCTTCCTAAGGCCACTGAGAATCCCACTTACAATGTGTTCTATTCATAAAGACCTGCCCTGCTGCTTTTTAAGAGAATGAGCAGGCCAGAGCACCAGCCAAGGCTGAAAAGCATCCATTTTGTTTTATTCTGATCAAATTTGAAGAGCAGATATTACCAGGGGAAATGCTCCTCACAGTTCGAGCTGCTTGTATTGGGGATTTTTTTTTTTTCTCCATTCATTGGCACCTCTATTTACCCCATGGCATGGCCCTGGCTCTGAGGCTCAGTGGCTCAGTTTATAAATCAAATGGATGTTGATGTTGTGTTCACTGAATGCTAATGAAGGACACCTATAATTCAAGGCAGGGAGCTAATTTGTATAAATCATTCTTGTGCACTTAGAAAATCATGATCCATACTTCCTTTTTTTAACCTTTAAGATTTAATTTGAATAGCAACAACCAGTGTTAAGGAGGGCACTGCTTTTGATGCATCACCTTTTGATTCTTCTCTCAGTATGGTGGAGTGAAGTTTCTTTATTCCTGCGGGGTGTTGAGATGTGTGTCTGGGGCAGGGGCCACTCACACATTCCATTGAGTATGTAATCAACAAATTCTCATCCTGAGGACTAGAATAGAGTTGAAGTATCTATCTCCTGAGCTCCTCTCTCAAGGACTTGACCATAAAAGCAACTTCTCCTTCAAAGCCCTTATCATTTTCCGACTCCCCTCGCTGCTGCTCAACAGCCTCTGTGTGTAGCCACTGTTTTCCTGGCTGCGCTGGTTGCTTTATGTCTCTGAATTGGCTGTGGTGTCATCTGATGATTAGTCTTACGGTAATCAGGGCAAATTTGCAGCATATTTATTCCTTTCCTTAGCTCACTTGGATTCACACTGATTTTCTTTAGTCAATAATCTGACAGATTGCCCTTGGCAGTTTTTTCTTTCAGTTGTACCTGAGCTTATCTCTCTGACACAGATCACTTTAAGAACTCAAAGGGAGAGTTGTATATTTCTCTTGATTGAGGTCAGCTTTTCTGTGCTTGTCCAAAAGTCCAGATAATGGTCTTGCTTCAAAGCAGTTCTAAATTCTGAAGTCTGTAGGTATCAGAGGCAGGGCTGGTAGACATTGCTTATAACCCTTTCATAGGCATTTGTCCTCTAGTCTTCTTCTCTTCAAAGTTCCTCTTTGCCAGGTTGGGTTAAGCCTGAACAGGTCCCTAACAGTTCCATAACAAGTATGTCTCCTGTGGATGATTACCCTCTTTAATAATCTTTTAAAGATGGATTTTAGCCAAGTTTAGGATCTTAAAATGAAAAAGCTCACAGAGGAAACAAACACAGGATTAAATCCATATTGGACATAAAAATCAGTTTTCCTGTGATTAGGGTATATTTGGACAAAGTATATCATGTCTTTGGTTTTATCTCCTGGTAATCCCAAGGATTTTCTTTTGTTGTTATTGTTGCTGTTGTTTTGTTTTATTACCTCTTTCTTGCCAATTTTATTTAAAAAACATTCTGGCTTATCTTGGATAAAAAAATCCTATTTTTTGGATATAGTTTATTTAACTCATGCTGCAGTTATTATGATGTTCCTTAGCTGTAGACACTCCCTGAACTTTGGGGTCATTTATATTGTTCATGAATGAGGTCACCTTTTTTGGTTTGCCCCTGGCAAGAAGAGCTACTGTAGCAGGCCAGAGACTGTCCCTGGAAAGGCCTGCTGGCAAGGTTGGCCCTTGGCTGGTGTCTGGGAACATGGTTGGTAAACAGTTCCCTACACTGGTGTAAAACTTTCCCTAAACAATTAGGGTGGCTCACTGTGCCCAAAACGTTTGTATAAATATTGTGGTTGTGCTGAACACATACCTTCCTTCTTGGAACCTAGAATTTTGGTATGTGTTAGGCAGAAATTGCCTGCATGATGAGCCCCCAGTAAAAAACTTGGGTGCTGAATCTCTAATGGGCTTCCCTGGGCAAAAACATCACACGCAGGTTGCTGCATTTTTGTTGACGGAGGAAGAGTGTGCTCTACATGCCCCCGCATGGGAGGGAGGGAGCGTAAGAAGCCCTGCACAGGGATTCCTTCAGACCCTGCCTGTGTCTTTTTCTCTTATGACCTGGCTGTATATCCTTACTATATCCCTGTACTGAATCTTAGCTGTGAGGACAGCTCTATGCTAAGTCCTATGACTCCTTCTAGTAGATCTCTGAATTTGGGGGTGGTCTTGGGTACCCCTGACACCCTCCCCCTTAGTCACTATGATGTTGCAGAAATATCATTTGATGACATTATCACAAAGAGGCCAAGATGATCCCTTGTATTCTCAGTTTGTTACATGTAACTGCATAATTAAGCTTAGATTTTCCTTAAGAACTTATGTTTAATTAGTTCATGACAGATTTTTACTTCCCTAATGAGGATAGCACTACTCTACAAAATTCTTTCTTTTGTGATATAATCTCTAAAGTTATTTTGCAGTCAAAATCCATAACAATCCAACATCAAAAGTAGCTGGAGAGGGCAGATGTGGCTCAAATGGTTGGGCATAGGTCTCCCATATGGAGGGACCTGGGTTCAATCCCTGGGACCTCCCAGTAAAAAAAAAAAAAAAAGCTGGCAAGATCTAATATTACCTGCAAGTATGATTTAATGTTACATTTGAGAGGAATATAAGAAATTTTGAGATGTTGCTATAGTTAATGATATTGATGACTGGCCCCTCCAAGTGTGCCCAGCTAGCTGGCAAACTCTGTTATATTTAGAATTTACCTTTAACCAGGTATTTTTGGATAATGTTAAGAGTTAACGGGATAATGTTGATATGATCTTGAATTTTTGTGTTTTTCAAAAACATGTTTTATTTTTGCTTAAAGATGATTTGAGGCAGCTTTATACTTAAGCACTGTAGTTTGAGTTATGCCACAGGTCGGTCAGTAGAGCTGCTCTAGCTACTCATTATAGACTAGCAGCTGGCGTGGTGGATGCTGAAAATATGGACCAAATAGTGACTGTACCAAAGAATAAAAATCCCAGGATAGCCATGTTGTTCAGATTAATTTTGCAAAGACTAATTTGATAGAACATAAGACAATATTAACTCTATGAAAATTCTTTGGTATAGATAATAGTCGGGTCTTGCCATGGAGTAAAATATACCTTTAAAATGAGTTGTGTTTTTTTTGTTGTTTGTTTTTGTTTTTTAGAAATGATAGAATCTCTCAGGTTACTGTAATATTTTTGAATCAGTTAAGGCTCTAGGGTGCAAAAAGTTATTCTATTCCAAGAGTTCAAATACTTTACAAAGGGATTAATGCAGGTGCCAAATTTACTAATTTAGCAGGAACAGGCCTGTGCTTATTGCTAATATTAATATTTAAAAACATTTCATTAGATCCATGCATCAAAGATGGCAATCTAGGGTGAAAAACTTCCTTGGGCCTAGAGTCAGCCCTATGAAAACGTCTGAATGCTTCCCCACTCAATGGGAGGGCTTGCCAGTTCTTTTTGTAGACTTTGGGGGTATGCATAAGACACTGAAAACAATGTATTTAAGGGCTTTTGAATTCAGATGGTTCAACTGAACTCGGGACTACATCTAACTGCTAAACAAGGAGAAAATAGTTATTTAGATAACAAGCAAAAAGCATAATTTGAGAGGGAAAAGTACTTTTTAGAACTTTTTTTGGGTAGGGGAAGGAGGGGTGATAGTGAGAGTCAATTTTTCTGAATCAGTGATTTATATTGAATTTGAGCTAATTATTCAGGTCAGCCGTTAGATCCCAAGTCCTTCATGTGGACAGGGGTCACCTGGACTCCTCCTCACTGATGCCAGCCTCTGTCTCTCTCCCTTCCTGACACTTCCTGAGATTGTTTAAAGATCACCTCAGGTTAAGATGCTTCTCGTGTAAAGACCGCCCAGCAGTTTCTGACACACTAGAGTTATGCTCTCAGTAGTGTCTGAAAAGAGCCCCTGAAATGGGAAATTATAACTTTAAAGGCTGATCCATGTATTAAAATGAACTTTAAAGCCTTTCTCAAAAGCATACAGATACAAAACAGAGGAGTGAATTTTTCGAATAATCCCTAAATGCCAAGGAGATGCAATGAACGGATATTGATGCTTTAAAATTTACAACATGAGGATTCGTTTTGGTTTGGACACTGACCACAGTTACAGATCCTAAGGGACACCCTGATACATGAACAATTTTAGAAAATAATTGATAAATTACTGTGGACTCAAATGAACAGAGGGCTATCAGTCAAATTACTTAAGTTCTAATGTATAAGTGGTATTTGGATCTCCCAGAACACTCAGAGATGCCCTAAATGGCCCTATATTTAATATTTTAAACATTACCTGACTGAGGGAGCAAAAGAAACAGCTCACACACATATATATCTTTTGCTTAAATTTGCAAACATACAAATATACAGATGTGTATATTTGTCTATGGTAGCTAAATATATATTTAGGCAGAAATAGAGAACCGATATAGTTTTATAAATAAGCCTAGGTGTTTAGAGTACACAAAAGAAACACACAAAAGGTGAATCAAAATGTGACACGCACCATACTCTGGGACCTGTCCTGTCCCGCGCTTCAGCAGTAGCCTCACTCTTCTTCCTCCAGACTTGATGAGTTCTATAGCTCTGGCGTGTGTCATGTCCCTTGTGCTTTCCCCATTGATTTCAATGATTTGATCTCCTACCTGTTAATTTAAAAAAAAATTAAGTCAGCCAAAGATGATTCTACTCAAGTTGCATTTCCAACAGGTTAAGCAAGCAACCCTAGCTTGCCATTTCCAGAGACCATCTGAACAATTTGGTTGCAGCCAAATTAGAAGAAGCTAAACCAATCTTTGGTTGCACAAAACTTTATTTACTTTTACAGAAATTAAAATATTAGACCAAAGAGATTGTGGTTGATGTGTCACATTTACCCAGTATGGCAGAAGCTATTGTTAAACTATATAGCTTTTTTTTTTTTTTTTTTTTTTTTTTTTTTTTTTTTTTAAATCAAGGAATAGTCTGATGCTAGAATTCAAAATAACCTGGCACCTTTGCTTTGAATCAAGAGGTAAATATTTTAAGTCCTCTTCATTGAGTACAGTGTCAGTTTTGGGCTTAGTGCAGCATCTAATTCAGCATATTGGATGTAGTGATTGATTTTTGTGCTTCTCTGAGAAATTTTGCTATGCATCATTTAAATTTCCCTGGGTGCTATTGTGATATTGCCTTCTTTGTAAATAGTGGTTGGTTGATATTCAAGTTTGATGATGAGTTTTCTATCACAGCCCCTTGAGTGAAAAATGAGATCCATTCTCCACAAAAGACTAATGCCCTTGATACAGCTTTGCCATGTTCACATCTGATTGCCAGAAGCTGTTTAACCAATTTCTCTCCTGAATTGTCAGAAATGCCTGGGTTCCACAAGCAATTCCCATCCAGCCTTTGTTGAAAGATATTTGAAATCAACAGAGGTGCAACCAGGAGCACGTCATGTAACTCTCACAGTCCCATTACTTTCAGGAAACTTTGAATTAAAATATGTTTCTTTTCAGTGTAAGTCACTTAAGGCAAATTAGCCAGGAAAAGCACAAGTTGCTTTGCAAAAATGTTATTTTAGTTGGGTTCCTTAAACAAAGCAGATCTCAGCCTAAACTCTGTAACGCAGACAAAATTGCACATAAGTGCCTTATAGCAAAGCACTATCAGACTCAGGAAAGCTGGCTTGGGTGCTGCAGGAAGGGGAACTACTTGGAAAAAAAACTGCCACCACAATGGCAAGAAGGCCTTAAAATAAGCACCCTCCCTCTCCCCCACCAAAGTGGGAGAAAGAACAGTTAGTTTTTGCAGGGAGGTGACATGTTTAGGGGGTACCTCTACCTAAAGAAGATTCTATAAGGGGTAAGGATGCCAATGGAATGAAGGTAAAGACTTCCCTTTGTGTATCTGGTGGGCTTTTGTTTTTGGGCAGTGGAAGAGGTTAGTTTCACTGGCATGAGTTCTACATTTCACAGAAGAGCCAGGGAAAAGGGCACTAAATTAGTTAGTTTTAAGGCCAGTGTTTGCAAACCTTTCCTCAGGTGTCCTTATTTATCTCCTTCCCTATGAGATAACCGCCTGAAATTGACACATATCTAAGTCAGTGGCAGGAATGTGACCAATTATCCATCCCCCAGCAGTCTCCATGCCCGACTGAAACCTCATGGTAAGGTATTAAATTGTAAATGTAATACAAGAGTTCCAAAGAAGTCACAGAGAGAGAGTCTTCATCTCTGGCCAGACTCTCTTCTGAGCTTCAGATTCATAAATCCAATTGCTAAACCATCTTCCCCGGGATGTACAATAGGCAGCTTGTACAATACTGTACAATAGGCAGCTTGGTGTTACTATCTCCAAGCAGTTTTTCCTATCAGTTCCTAATTCTGGTTAATGGCACCATCATGCACTCAAGCAGAAACCTGGGGTCATTCTGGACTCTTCTTTATTTCCTTGACTTTTCTGCAGCTGTCCTTACCCTTATACATATCCCTACTGCTAACAAGCTCATTTGACTTCACTACAGCTGCCTTCGTCCTGCCACTCAAAGAGCATCCTTCTCCTACATCACATGTGAATCATTAAGGGGACTTAATTTAATAAAACCAACAGAAAATTTACAGTCCTCTTAAGGGTGAAGAAAAAGAACAGCTATGACTCTGATGTAGCCTTCTTTTCCCACATTCTTTCCACCATATCCTCTACTGAGCTATGTGATTAAAATGAAACTTTAAAGGTCTTCTCCATTCATTCTTAGAAAAAAGCTAAAATATCAAGTTCCAATTATGGAGGAGAGAAAAAGAGGGAGAAAGTGCCCAACCAGATAGAGCATGATAGAGGTAGTGAGGTAATTCAGGGGTGTGTGTGTGTGTGTGTGTGTATGTGTGTGTGTGTGTGTGTGTGTGTGTGACAGTTTCCTGTGTGGATTAAGATGTCAAATTTAGGAAACCAACAAGAAAGGAACCAAAGTACTTAAGATGAATTCTATGTATTTATTTTGTTCTTATGGAAAAATCTTGGGGCAACTAACAACCTTAAGGTAATGTCTTAGAAGCAAGGCAGAGTGAAGTAAGACTTCCCTTTCCTGGCACAGCTTAATAAATTCTACACTTCTACAGAGCTCATACATCATGGCAGATCTTTCTTTAACAAACCTGGAGCTTGCTTGGGGCTCTGCAGGTAAAACTTTTGCTCTTCTTATTGGAAAACCAAAGCAGGTAAAAGAAAAAGTGTCAGTGTTTCTTAAGGAGCTAGGAGTTCAGGGTGCAGGGGAAAATTTAAACTTTTGCTGCATGTATATTTTTTGGAGCCAAGTCATGTAGAAAGTATTGGATTTGACTCTATGAAATCTTAAGAACTAGGCTAAATTTGGGGTTTACTTCAGCCCTGAGTCATGGCACTTTCTGCTCAAAATGTTGCTCAGACATCTCCACAAAGATGCTTAGTGGGTTGTAATCAGTTAATTGTCCTCATACTACTACTGCATTCAAGAACTATTTTCCTTAATTATATGTGACTAAAATGGTCCTATATTAGAATTAGGTATGAGGAATTGAGCTCGTTTAGAATTTTATACCAATAAACAATGGATAATCTCTACTCTTATTTCATAAAGGACTTTGCTGCAGACCATTTTTGTGGCTAATGATCTGAGGTCACACGATAGCTCCATCATAATATTTTGCCTACAGGTCATTTTCTTTCATGGACTCTAGGCAGGGAACTATTATCTTTGTGTTATCTATACCTGTTACAGTTCCTGGCAAGAAGGCCAGTTAAGACAGTTGAGTAAAAGAATGTTAGGTTTGCTTTTCAGTTACAGCATAGTGTTTGTTTTCATGACATAGTAAGTTAAGCTTTAGAATATTTCAGTATATCTTAAGCTCTTCCAGCAAAACCATAACAATTTCAATAGTACTTGCAAGAGACCAAATGAGCTTTCAATAACACTGATCTATAAAAATTGTTTGAGATAGGTAAAGTTATGGGAAACAAATACTAATGGATTGAGAGAAGGAAGAATGGAGGTTGAGTCTGAATAAAGTCATAAAGCGCCAGAAAAAAATCAGAATTAGGGTCTTCCCTGCAGCCTTCCATAGGAATCATCGCTGGTTGCTTTGACAACAGGATACCAGGGCCTAATGGCCCCGTTGGAACAAAGGACAGGCTGGCTTTCCACTTGATGGTGTGACCTTTAATAGTTAATAGCTGACTTTTTTTTCATGATTAACTTTGCTATATATTGTTTAATAACCATTACAGTAAAGGTATTTTCCAAGAGGTTACATGAGAGTTTCGGTTAATCTTCCCATTTCTTAATTAGACTTGTGATTGAATTAGACAGGATCCAAGAATCTATTATAGGGTTCGATGCTCATCATAAACTGCTGTGCACAATTATCTCAGCAAAGCACAGGAGCTCATCAAGTCAGCAGATTTGTCCAGAGAGAAAATTTCTGACCCAACTGGAAGTTGAAACATATGTCTGAGAGCATCAAAACTCTAGGATTTGGCTTCTAGTTGGCCTGATGGCAGCATAAGATGCTCTAGGGTGCTGTTTCCCCACAGAATTTTTTAGCAACTAGCAAAAACTGGCAAACCCATCTTCCTCAAAACTCCAGAAAACAGTTACAGGTTTGCAGTAAATGGGTGAGTGTTGAATCAAGAAAACGCAGATTTAAAAAGAGCAGGAGAAGCTAGTGGTGCCCTTGCTGGCCCTTTTTCCATCCCTTCCCCAGTCAGTGTGGAGTCAGCTTCTGCTCCCATTGTAGGTTCCTGACTCTCTTCTGGAGGGAGCAGAGCAACCCCTACATGCCTACTGGGGTAGCCTTATCTTGGTGCCTTATGTTGGTGGCAGACTGAAAGACTGAACCAAGAAATTCTTCTCTGGCTTGCCTTCAGAGAACCTGACTTGCAGGCAGAAGCAGCTTGTGGACAGTTAAAAAAGTGTGAGAAACAAGTTGAAATGGCCTTGGGCAAAGGATTACCTGCTTTAAGAAATACAAAAGAGCACCCTGGGTGGGTGGGTGGGGGTGTGGTCCAAATCATAGGGAGTAAAGGGAACATTGGATTCCTGTAAATGAGGAAATTCCTAAGGTCACAAGTGAGCACAAATTTAGGAGGAGATATCAGTACAGAAAAGACAGAGAGGAACTGTACTTCACTTTTCCTTTGGGCTAATCTTCTTGATAGGAGGGCTAAACTCTGAATGCAGAGCCAATATGCAAAACTGTGAAAGGAGATTTTTGCCTTGGTTTGTTTTTGTTAGCTCCTGGCACACAAGGATTTCTATGTAATATCACTAGCTGGATACAAACTTAGGGAACAGAGAGTTTAGGGATTAAATTGCATAGTTAACACTTTAAAATATTAAAAGGTACAGCGTACAACTAAAGATTGCAAGATAAACAAAGAAACAGGAAATGGTGGCTTATCCAAAGGAATATGATAAAAATCCAGAAACCACCAATTGAGAAGACCAGAGTTTGGACACACCAGACAGGGACTGTAAAATAATGGTTGCCAACATGTTCAAGGAGATAAAGGAATACACACACAGAACTAAAGTATATTAGGAAAATGGTGAATGAACAGTATGAGAATCTCAGTAAAGAGATAGAAATTTAAAAAAGGAAGCAAACAGGATTACTGGAGTTGAAGACACAATAACTGAAATGATAAGCTCCCTAGAGGGTTTCACTAGCAGACTGGAACTGGCAGAAGAAAGAATCAGTGAATTCAAAGACAAGAAAATGAAAATATTTCAGAAGCAGGAAAATGACAAAAGTGAACAGAGCCTAAGAGACCTGTGAAACCCCATCAAATGCACCAATATATGCATTATGGGAGTACCAGAAGGGGAAGAAAGAGAGAAAGGGGAAAGGGAATATTCAAAGAAATTATGGCAGAAAACTTTCCAAATTTAGTGAAAGACATGAATATACACATTAAAAAAGCCCACAAAACCCCAAACAGAATAAACTTGAAGAGAACTATGCCCCGATACATTATAGTCAAGCTGTTGAATATCAAGGACAAAGTGAGAGTTTTGAAAGCTGCAAGAGAAAAGCAACATTATATACAAGGGAGTCCCAATAAGATTAAGTGCTGATTTCCCATCAGAAACCATAGAGGCAAGAAGGCAGACAGTGGTACCACATACTTAAAGTGCTGAAAGAAAAAAAAAAAAAAAAAAAAAAAAAGGCCAACTAAGGCTTTTAGGTCTGGTGAGACTGTCTTTCAAAAATGAGGGAAAGAGTAACACCTTCCAAGATAAACAAAAGCCAAGGAAGTTCATCACCACCAGACCTACCCTATAAGCAACATTAAAGGAAGTTCTTCAAACTGATTCTAGACAGTGGATCAAAGTGGCATAAAGAAATAAAGATCATAGAAAAAGGTGACCATACGGGTAATTATAAATGCCAGTACAATATTGTAGTTTTCAATATGTAACACCATTTTTTACTTCCTACAGGTTCTAAAATGCAAATGCATAAAAATAATGATAAACCTATGGTTTGGGACATACAATGCATAAAGATGTAATTTGTAACAAGTACAACAAAAAGTTGGGGAGATAGAGGCCATTGGAATAGTGTTTGCATATGATACTGAAGTTAAATTGGTATCTAATCAAGCGTGATTGTTATAGGTTTAGCATGTTAAGTTTAAGCTTCTTGGTAACCACAAAGGAAATGTCTGAAATATATATGCAGAAGGAAATGAGAAGGGACTAAAAGTGCTACACTACAAAAATTAAATAAATATGAAAGTAGGCATTAACAGATGAATGGAGGGACAAGAAAAGGTATAAGACTTACAAAAAACAAATAGCAAAATGGTAGAAGAAAGTCCTGCATTATCATTTGTTAATTTAAATCTAAATTGCTAAAACTCCCCATTCAAAAGGCAGAGATTGGCAGAATGGATAAAAAAAGCATGACTTAACTATATGCTGTTTATAAGATACTCATCTTGAATTCAAAGATACAAGTAGGTTGAAAAGGTAAGGGTGGAAAAAAATATATACCCTGCAATTAGTCATCAAAAGAGAGCTGTAGTTATACTAATATCAGATTAAACTAGACTTTAAGTGAAAAACTGTTATGATGGCCAAAGAAGGTCACTAAGTACTGTTAAAGAAGTCAATTCAACAAGAAGACATGACAATTATAATATATGCACCTAACAGCACAACCCAACACATATGATGTAAATATTGACAGATTTGAAGGGAGAAATAGAGGATTCTACTGTAATAGTAGGATACTTCAGAACATCACTTTCAATAATGTCTAGAACATCTAGACAGAAGATCAATAAGGAAACAAAAGACTTGAACAATAGTATAAACCAACCAGTCATAATATACACACACTCACAGAACATTTCACCCAAAAGCAGCAGAGTGCATATTCTTCTCTGGTAACATGGGTCATTCTCCAGGAGAGACCATATGTTAAGTCTGAAAAACGCATCACTAACATCATACTCAATTAGACAAGAAAAAGAAATAAAAGGCATCCAAATAGAAAAGGAAGAAATAAAACTTGCTCTATTTGCAGATGACATGAGCCTATATATAGAAAAATCCTGAAAAATCCATGACAAAGCTCCTAGAGCTAATAAACTAATTCACAAAGAAGCGGGGTAAAAGATCAACACCCAAGAATCAGTAGTGTTTCTATACATTAGTAATGAACAATCTGAAAAGGAAATCAAGAAAAACATTCCATTACAATAACAACTAAAAGAATCAAATATCTAGGAATAAATCTAACCAAAGTTGCAAAGGACTTGTACGTAGAAAACGACAAAACAATTCTAAAAGAAATCAAAGAAGACCTAAATAAATGGAAGGACATAATGTGTTCATGGATTGGAAGACTAACTATTGTTAAGATGTCAATTCTACCCAAAGCAATTTACAGATTCAATGCAACCCCAATCAAAATTCCAATGGCCTTCTTTGCAGAAATGGAAAAGCAAATCGTCAGATTTATATGGAAGGGTAAAGGGCCCCAAATCGCCAAAGGCATCTTGAAAAAGAAGAATGAATTTGGAGGACTCACACTTCCAGATTTTAAAACTTATTACAAAGCTACAGTGGTCAAAACAGCATTGTACTGGCACAAGGACAGACATATAGACCAATGGCATCAAATTGAGGGTTCAGAAATAAATCCTCACATCTATGGCTGATTTTTGATAAGGGTGCCAAGTCCACTTAATAAGGAAAGAATAATCTCTTAAACAAATGACACTGGGAAAACTGGATATCCATATGCAAAAGAATGAAGGTGGAACCCTACTTCACACTACACACAAAAATTAACTCACAATGGATCAAAGACCTAAATAAAAGAACCAAAACTATGGAAATCGAAGAAGAAAACATTGAGAAACATCTTCAGGATCTTCTGTTAGGCAATGGTTTCTTAGTCTTTACACCAAAAGTATAAGCAACACAAGAAAAAATAAATAAATTGGACTTCATCAACATTAAAAACTTTTGTGCATCAAAGGACGTTTTTTTTGTGTGTAAAAAAGACAACCTACAGAATGGGAGAAAATATTTGGAAACCACTTATCCAGTAAATATTTAATATCCAGAATATATAAAGAACTCCTAAAGCAAAAAGACAAGCAACACAATTAAAATATGGGCAAAAGACTCAAATAGACATTTTCCAAAGAAGATATACAAATGGCCAATAAGCATATGAAAATATCAATATCATTAGGCATTTGGTAAGTGCAAATCAAAACCACAATGAGATACTATTTCACACCCAGTAAAATGCCTACTATTTTAAAAATGGGAAATAACAAATGTTGGAGTTGATTCAGAGAAATGATGGGATTGTAAAATTGTGCAGCTGCTGTGTAAAACATTTTGGTGTTTCCTTAGACAATTAAGAATAGAATTACTGTAGGACTTGGAAATCCCACTTCCAGGTATAGATCCAAAAGAACTGAAACCAGGGACTTGAATAGATATTTGCCCACTGATGTTCATAGTGGCATTATTCACACTTGCCTAAAGGTGGAAGCAACCCAAGTGTCCATCCACAGATGAATGGATAAACAAAGTATAGCATATACATACAATAGAATATTATACAGCTGTAAGAAGGAATGAAAGTTTGATACATGCAACAACTTGGATCAACCTTGAAGACATCATGTTAAATGAAACAATCCAGATACCAATGGACAAATATTGTATGATCTCATTGTTGTGAAATAATTAGAATAAGCAATTTCATAGAGTCACAGGTTCCCAGAGCCTGGGGAGGGAGTAGGAAATGGGGAATTAATGATTAATTGGTACAGGCTTTCTGTTTGGGATGATGGAAACGTTTTGGTAGTGGATAGTAGTGATTGGCACCACAACACTGTGAATATAATCAACTCTAATGAATTATATATTATTCATTGGTTAAAAGGGGGACATTTTAGGTTTTATATATGTAACTAGAATAAAATTTAAAAGAACTGTAGGACTGAACAACACAGTCAGTGAACCCTAATGTAAACTATGGACTATATTTAATAGTATAAATACAATAATATCACTTCATCAATCTCAGCAGAAGTACCACTCTAATACAAATTTTAATAATGGGAAAAATTGCATGTGTGTGTGTGTGGGTTATATGAGAACCCTGTATTTTCTGCAAGATTTTTCTGTAAACATACACTTCCTCTATTAACAAAAATTTCAAAATTCTAGTTTTATTTACCTCAACTAATTTATATGTTGAAAACTCTCTGAGGCTCCCTATGTTCTAGATAGTAAAGACTTAAAAAAATCCCAACGTTCCTTCACCCAAACTGAGGTGGGAAAGTGCCCGCATGCGTGTGTGGAAGAGTCCTTAATCCAGGTCATGCATGAGCACATGCCTGCCTAGAAGGCTCATGAAGGGCAGGGGAACAAGCGGGATAGGAAGCAGGAGGCTGTTGCAGAATTCTGAGGGTTTATCAAGTATGATGTGGGTGGTGTACCATATTCTATGGTTTTTATTATTTGGGTACTCACCCTTCAAAAAAGATTTAGTCACAGCCCCCAAACTGTCCAGTCTTTGACCTGGGCACACCGCCCTTGGTGGGGTGCTGCATTGGCTGCTCATCCAAATCAGGTGGCTGGCTGGGGTAGAGATTCCAGGGAACTCTCAATCCAAGAGCCTTCATTTCTCATTCTTTAATTACTTCATGTTTAAGTAATTAAACTCTAAATTGCTATTTGAGTTTTTCACCAAATCTTTCCTTTATCTTTGTCAATTATTACCAACACTAATCTCAAGCAGAGACTTTCATTAAAGTGCTTCTTTCTAAACCTTCTTACTTTTCCAGGGCTTTTAATTGGTGTTGATGTTCCAGTCTTCAAGTCCTCCCTTCCCTTTGCTCTATGTGGGTTCTCTGGGTGATCTTGTCCTACCATTCTATGGTATTTGGAGTGTTTCTCTTTCTCTGCCTTTGCACACACTGTTCCCTTCGTCTAGAATCTGTTCCTGACCCCTTTCAAATAGCTAATTCCTATTCATCCCTTAGAACTTAGCTCAGGTGTGACCTCACCTAGGAATGCTTCCACCACTACTTTAGAAGTACTGGCTTGCCCGTCACTATATTGCAAGGTCCCCAAGGGCAAGGATGCTGCCCTCTCTATCTTAACATTACAAGCTCATGGAAAAAACCCATCTATGTTTGTTCAATGGGTGGATGAATGATCTAAAAAGAGGGTTTTTCAGAAGAAATTTTCAGAAGCTGTTTTCCTAGTCCACGCCCCTTATTATTTGAACTGGATTTAAACAGGGTCTGTAAGAAAATTTTAAATTGGTGTCATGAGACATGTACATCAGGCATGATATGGTCAAATAATGTAAAGCATATGTAAATGCCTTGTAAGCTCTAAAGAACTAAGCAAATGCAATCTTCTATTATTGGTTGTAGTGATTATCATTATCATAATAGGCACCATAATGGTAGAAGAGAGAAAAAAAGAAACATGGTGGTAAGATAAGCATTTCATAATGAATCTAGGGGAGAAGTAGCTAAGATATGGAGGGTGTATTTAATGGGAAAAGGGACAGATGTTGTTTTTCTGGAACCATCACTGAGATATTAACTGAGAGGTTAAAAATTAAAAAAAAA